>JAPWIX010000043.1:0-107228 GCA_028751805.1 Podosphaera xanthii
TATCTTAGGAGTTCAATGATACTAGGCAGAAATGGGCGAGGAAATGACCCAGATTATACTTCAAGCGTGCAGAAAAATCTATACCAAAAGAAAAGATCAGGACCTAATCCAAAGCCATGGTGGACAGAGCAGCTTAAAGAGAGAAGGAAATAAATGATGAGGACCCAGAGACTCCTCTATGCTGACTCTGCAAACATGCAGAAAAAAAGAAACTACCTATAGATGCAAGAAACCAATATTTCCAAGATATCAAAGACAGCTAAGAAAAATCATTGGAATGCTTTTCTGGAAGGAGAGGATCCCTCTACTATCTACAAAGCCTTGGCTTTTACTAAGAATCAACAATTTAGCAAACTACCTTCTATTCAAGACAGCAATGGAAACTTAAAGACAACATTTTCTGAAAAGTCTGAAGCTCTAAGACAAAAGTTATTTCCAAATCCTCCAGTGACAGTTCCTCTCGACTGGGCATCTCATACAGGAAGGAAAGTTGGAATGGCCAGAGTTATCCCAATCAGAGCTAGAGAGGGCTTGCTGTCACCTTTCAAAGGGGAAAGCACCTGGACCAGACCAAATTAATTGGGAAATTATCAAACATGCATATAAAGCCAATAAGGAGTTGTTCTTCAAGATCTATTCCTTATATTTCAACCTTGGATATCAGCCAGCCTGTTGGAGACAAGCTACAGGAATAGTGCTAAGAAAACCAAGCAAGCCAGACTATTCTCAGCCAAAAGCCTATAGAATTATCTCATTGCTAAATTGCCTTGGGAAAGCTCTCGAGAGGATTAGTGCTGTAAGGCTGGGCTACTTAGCAGAGACTACTAACCTTCTAGATCCCTCTCAGATAGGAGGTAGATTAAAAAAGTCAGCAGTAGATGCTTGCCTACTTCTAGTCAATAAAATACAGACTGAAAAGGCAGCTAAAAGGAAGACTTCCACCCTCTTTCTAGATGTCAATGGTGCCTTTGACCATGTCTCTAGGAACCAACTTATTAGGAATTATGAGCAGACTTAAGCTACCTCTTAGCCTGCTGAGTTGGGTATCAACATTTCTAAGTCAAAGAAAACTTAAACTAGCCTTTGATGGAGAATCAGAAGAATTCACAGATATTGAAACTGGAATACCTCAGGTGGTAGTCCCATCTCTCCAATACTATTCTTGATTTATATAAAGGAAATGTTTACATCAAATTCTGTCACCTTTATGTCATACATTGATGATATTTCTCTAACAGCTTCATCTACAAGCTTTAAGAAGAATGTAGAGATCTTAGAGAGGGAGGCAAAAAAGCTGCATGAATTAGGACTGGACTCTGCAGTTGAATTTGATATGGAAAAGACTGATCTCATCCATTATGAGAACTCAAAAGCAAGCCGGGATTACAGTCTGACCCTCCCAAATGGTTCTGTAGTCTCTCCAAAAAGCATGGTCAAATGGTTAGGAATCTGGTTTGACCAAGCCTTATCCTTTAAGTATCATGTTGATACTAGGGTGGCACAAGCAAAAGAAGCCTTCCAGAGGATGGCAAGATTAACCAACACGGAAAGGGGCCTAAGCCACATAGCTATGAGGCAGCTCTATTTAGCTTGTGTAATAAGCGTATCTGACTATGCAAGCCAGGTATGGTGGATGGCGCCAGAAACATTTCCTAGAAAAGCTACAAGGACTCCAAAATATAGCAGTGAGAAAGATCTTAGGCTGCTTTAAAACTTCTCCAATAATGCCAATGGAAGTTGAAGCCTGCTTATGTCCACCAGCAATTAGATTGAAGCAAAATAGGCGGAAATATGCTATAAGAATACTGGCTCTTTCTAGGAACCATCCACTAACAAAGGCCTTAAATCAAGAGCTTAACTTTGTGGACCCAGAAAAAGAAGATCTAATTAGAGAAACTCTACAAATTGAAAAAGTTCAAGATTCTCTACCAAAGAAACTAGACCTAAGCCATAGGGAGAAAATAATCTCTAACTTCTACCCCCCCTGGAAAAGGAAATTACCTTATCAAGTTATTATTTCAGGACTTAGCAAGGAAGAGCAAGCCAAACATCATAAAACCAAGCTTCAAGATTCATGGTGCCTAAACCAGGCAATTTTTTATACTGACGCCTCCTGGAGCCAAGAAGGAAAAGGAGTTGGAATTGCTTGCCTCAAAATAGAGAATAACTTAGAAAAAATACTCTACCAGAAAAACATTGGACCAGACTGTACAGTATTTGATGGAGAGTTAGAAGCTATTACTCTGGCTCTAGAAGATGTGGCTCAACAGCAAGAAAGTGAAGAGCACATAGTTATTTATTCTGACAGTCAAGCTGCACTTCAAAGACTGAAGTCAGCTGATGATAAACCTGGCCAGTCATGGATAAGGAGGGCTATGATTGCAGCAGAAAAACTTGCAGAGAAAAAGATTAAAATTACTCTAGAATGGGTTCCAGCTCATCTGGATATTTATGGAAATGACACAGCAGACAAATTAGCCAAAGAAGCGTCATTCTTTGAACAAGAAAATGAAACATTGATACCACTTACATACAGCAGAATTAAAAAAGAAATAGAAATACTCAAAATAGAAGAATGGCAGAATGTTTTAGATGCCTACAGTCAGCCACAGACAGGGCATTCCTCAACGTACTCCAAGCAATATAATTGGATCCTTAGGAAGACACCTTGGTTAGGAAGGGGTATTAAAAAGCAGATTAGCTCAGCTTTTTATCAACTCAAACTTGGGCATGGATACTTTAATGCTTATTTTAAAAGAATAGGTAGAACAACAAATGAACTCTGCAGTTGTGGAGCTAAGCAGACACCAAGGCACTTATTACTCCAATGTAGTAGGTACTCTAGAGAAAGAAAAGATATGAAAGAAAGATTTAAGGGAATCAGATTGACAATGCCTTTACTTCTACACACTAGTAAAGGATTAGAGGCAACTACTGAATTTATCATAAAGACAAAAATCTCAACAAGGAGGTGGTATAGTGACCAGGAATAAGAAGGGTGAGGCAAAAGAGGACAGCTGATTGAAAGATAAATTGGAAGATTTAAATAAATTGTTTGGGCTAAGCAAATATTTCTTTATTTAAGGGTTATTATTCTATGCAGGTATTATATGCAGTTATTTCATTGAGTCAGTGTTACTCCAGGGTTCATTAGAATGGTATATATGGGTTTTTATATTCAAGCAAGGAAACTATAAATGTATCTTAGATGCACATCCTACATAGTCTTAGACTAATAAAGGATGTAAATGGAAAAAAAAAAAAAAGCGCGAGGCATCAAGTTCAGGCTGAGTTCCGCCCCATGCTGATAGTAATCAAGGCTTGCATGGTCGGGATTCATCCACAGGGATACTATACTGTGGAGGCATTCACGTAAATCAACTTCTTATGTAACATGCATTATCGCTGAAAATGACCTGAGGAATCAAGGGTGGTTTACTCCTATGCTACAATAAGCTTGAGGGTTATAGCGGCGATGTGAACATGGATCCTTTATTATAAATCCGTCATCTAAACAGATTGACTTCCAATGATACATTTATCTGGATCTATCTACGCGTCCTATAGATTCACACCTCTAAATTTTGGCATACCCATTGCGACGTCATTACGCCACAACTACTAAAATTGGCAGTTTGTGGATCGAGTGTTTTAAGAATGGTTTTTTATTCTCACTTTCGACACCTATCATGAATGCATGCCGTGATAATGATTTAAGGTATTGGATAATCGGATACTAAGATTTTAGATGCGATAATTAGTTGTCGTATTGCAAACATAATCCATTTTGCCTGCCGTTCAAAATATTTAGTTTGTGGTCATTATACTTACGAGGACCACATTTTGGATGCTCAACAAACGCGAATCAATGACCCAATATATGGATATCTTTGAAAAACAAAACAAATCTTCATTATACAATAAGATGGCAAGTTCAAAGTTGCGCGACGTTGCCAACGTGATCACAAAGAACAGTTTGTGGTTAGGAGTCATTAAATTGCGATGTATTGAATTGTTGTCACTTAGTGAGGCATATTCCACACATGTTACTGCTGAACATGTTACATTTTTTATTTTTTTAAAAAAAATATGTTATTTGGCAAAAAGGTCACGCGACTTTCTTAATTTCTTTTTTTGAACTTCTTGATAATTCTTACGTAATGATTGCATATCGCTTATTTTTGACGCTAGCAAGTCCCCACCCGCACAAACTATAAATATTTCTCATTGTCCCATCCTGCTCACCAGTCCACCTTCAACTCTTCACATACTCTTTTGATCCCAAATGTTTAGCCATAAATCTTCAACCATCATCAGGTTGCTTTACTCCGATTACAATACTTAACTAACAAGTTTATTGATAGTACACCACACACCCTTTATATTGGTCGAACCTGTATTGACGACCTCAAGTCGACAACTTTCTGACTACGCATATAGCACATGTTCCGCTGGCTTCGTGTATGAGAAAAAATCAAGAACTATTATTGAGATGTAAAGAAAAGAAAGTCAAGTCTACAAAGAAAGCCCTCAGACGCTGCAAAAAAACGTTGCTCCCAAAGAAAAGAGATAATCTATCAAAGAGTATAAAACACAACAAGTATCCTATCATCCTACATGCGGTAGCTGTGTGCGCAACTGAGATCAATACCTCAGACATACAATACAAGAAACGTTATGGGACACGGTTAAAATTATATACGAACGAGAAATATCAACAAAAACAGAACAGTACCGTCTTGGTTATCTTCAAAAAGAAACGATGTTCATCCACGATCATCATTCACTCAACATGTGCCAACAATGTCAAAGAAAGCTATGTCACTACACTCCTACTGGAGACATGTGATGCAAAAGCTCAGCTATTAATGCTAAATCGTCGTGAACCTCACAGATCCTTCACCATCTGAACATGTCTGGAATTCCACTCCACCAGTGCAATGTCCTTAGACTATATGTGCATGTTGTCTACTCGACCCTACCATTCATCATTCTCTATCAACATCGAGGATCGTTATTTACACACCTTTTACATCTTTAAATCTACAGATTACCTCTCTATTTCATCTCGACCGTCATTATGGGTCAACATTCTACACAGAAGTCCTTGAAATATCCTTTCCAACGCCCGTCTAAACTACCTTTACAGAAAGGACACATAGCGCTCATGCCCATACTACATGGACTGTATTCACGACCTCCACTTGACATTTCACGTTCAGGAAAAGACCAACCACTTCCTTGCGAATAAATTATCTTGGTTCAGGTCAAATATGCGTAACTGCCATAATATTGAAATGCCACCAACTCATACATGAGTTTGGCCCAAACAAATACATGCCTCTTTTCAAGTAACAGATAGAAGTCAGAAACTCTACACTTCTCATCTGGCTCTGATAAAGGCAAACTCATCATTTCCAATTCATGTGAATCAAGTAAACTGTAATCAGAAATAACTAACTTCTTCGCGTAAACTGATTGGTACTAAACCTAACTTTGTGAAATGTTTCATATCATTGATTTATGCACTAACGGCCTCCAGATAGTAAAACATAGATTGTAGCCATGCCCTTCGACTGACACATAAACGACGACATTACATAACCTAATTTCCATACACACGTACTCGGTTGGATCCCAAATATTCATCTATGTCATTATTCTTGAAAGTTATCCAATTTATACTTAAGTTTGGCTCATTAAATTTACACGCCTATCTAAGTACCAGATGGAAGCTACAAACTACACGCTTCTCATCTGACTTTACAAAAGGCAAAATCTTCCCATTGATTGCATGGGAACAATGCCAACTAACGCAGAAAAACGTAACTAAGATCGCCAATCCACTTTATGTGAATCATACTATCAACCGTAACTAAAAACAATCCAAATGTCCCCTTACATGTGAAGCAAGGTTACCGTAGTATTTAACACCAAACAACCTGCCTCCGCTTCATGTGACCAAGACCTGTAAACCTCAACAGACTAATTCCAACTAGCAACATCACAACACTACAAAACCCGTCACCCATTCCGAAGCAACGCGAGGAACCCTGCCCCGGAGCGAAGCGCAGGGCCGCAGGGCCAGGACCTAGTCTATATAATATTACAGCATTTGTGGATACCAATTTTTAGTTTTGCGCATCGCTGATTGGCCGGGCGAGGAGGGTGGCGGCGGTGGTTGGTCGGGCAAGCGAGGAGCGACGTCATTTCGTCTGACCGCCCGAAAACCGCAGTAATGATTGGCTCGCAGAGCGTCGGAGGGCTGACTCAGCTCAGAGGGCTAAATGTGGATACCAAGTTAACTTTGCCCAGCGCTGATTGGGCGGTGGGGGAGAGGTGCGCGCGCTAGATAGAATGAAGCTGTTCCATTGGCCCACGGAGCGTCGTTCCGGCTGACTAAAGCCCATCAGACTAAATGTGGATACCATCTAAAAATTCGCAAATGCTCATTCGACGCCGCTAACGGCCGGACCACGCTAAGAAAATTTTTCATCACCTCCCACAATCCGTTTCTTCTTTCTCTTTTACACACATCATCGTCGTCGTCGAATTTTCCACCACCACCATCAGGTACGTCGTCCTATCATCTTGGCTGACAATTTCACAGGAATAAAAATTACACATGGCTTCAGGTGAGTAAATGGCTCCACTCTGAAATACTGACAAACCCACAGGTTGTCGTCGCAGCAGGAATAAATTCGATTTTAGGTACGTCGTCCACTTTTTATCGCTGACAATTAACAGGAAGCTTCAGGTAAGTGACAGCAACTATATTCTTGAATTCTAACGATTTATCAGGCCGCTACGACAAAATTTCATCGCTTTTGAATCAGGTACGTCGTCTACAACGATCATTGCTGACAATTTCACAGGAAACAGTATTACACATGTCTTCAGGTGAGTAAATGGCTCCATTCTCAATCAATGACAAATCCACAGGACGTCGTCGCTGCAGTATTTGTCCCGAAATCAGGTATGTCGTGAAATTTTCATCGCTGACAATCTACAGGCAGCCTTAGACCATTGATAGCCACTCTATTCTTCATCTCTGACAATTAACTAGGTCGCTGCGACATCATTTCATCGTTTAAGATCAGGTACGTCATCAAATCAAGCTGATAATTCTTCACAGGCTCCGAAATCGAAATCAACAGCGAAAGCTTCTAACGAAAGAAACATCCTCACACAAATTGCCTCACTGACAATCTTAGGCCTTCACTGCCCTCACACTGCGATAAATTTCAGGTACGTCTCCGAATAGCTTCCAGAAGTCATATTAACCGTTTCAGAATTATCACTCACGAATCTGTCAAATAATTGACACCAGCATCTTCGCAATCCAATAAATTACGCCAACGAACAGTTTATCACATATGCCCAGGTACGAATTCAAAAATTATTTTACACTCTACTAATAAGGTTTAGAATCGAATCCACCGCTGCTTAAAATATCAAACATCATCTAATTTGACCCAATGTCATACATCAGTTGTTTGTTCTTTGAACAGATCGCAATATTACCAGGTACATTTCAATTCGAGTTCCAAAACAGCCTTCAACAAGCGTTATGAGGAGTTTATTCGCAATGCTGACGAGTCTTAACAAAGCTTCAAGACGGAAATAACCAAATAATCCGTTAAAATAAAAGTAAAATGATAATTGGCATCAGACGATGCATTAATTAAAGAACGACAGAAAAACGCCTGCTTGATAAGTACAGAGAAAAGATCTAATTCAATCCATCCTGTTTAGAAAGCGATTGCTAACACTTTCCTAGGACACATTCGTCACTTGAAAATTACATCCAACTTTGACAACTTAAGATCACGTTTTAAACCATTACCAAAAGATCTCCTCAGAGACAACAGTTGCATTTCCATCGAAAAGGAAACTTCTCAGTCAGGAATTATGACAGATATCATGGTCATCGTGATTGAGAAGTCATTAGCTACATGCATCTGAAAACTTACAGAGAAACGTATCACTAACAGCTTATGTGTAGGAAATTAGAACTAATTCCTTAACGGACCTGACTGGATACCATTGGCGCCTCAACTATACCCAGAACCACCTCCAGGAGGACACACAATCCAACTTCACCAAATCTCGGACTCTATAAGGACATTCGTAATGATTTCTCCCAATGACTTTTAAATTTGCCAAACCGACGTAAAAGCGAAGCTTTCCAAAACGTATAACCAATTATCTGAATATTGTGAAACAAACAAGTAAATGAGTCTTGAGTAATTGATTTGTGGCTAAAAATATTAACGTGATTTGTAATCGAAAACACGGCGTGATGTAAGCTAAAATATGAACAGTTTACAATGTATAAATAAAAATAAATACAAATTTCTGCTATTTTTAATTTATTCATAATTATTTATGGAAATAGTGAAAAAAACAAACTCATGTACAATTAATATACACAATTATTCCAGTATAATATTTATGAAATATATTGTGCATTCATAAAATATATGAAATGCATAGTTTTGTGCTATTGTAACCATGGCAACCTCATCCTTCGGCTAAATTTGTCTCCATGGTAACATATTTTATTCGGTTAATATGTTAACAAGGGTACCCCAGACATATTATGATATTTTATATAAATTCATTTTCGATTTATGCCGACATGATTTTAATCAACGCATAAATATAATCATGGATACCCCTGTTTCTGTAATCTTTTATGTCAATCATGTCTCAGGGATATCCATGATTGAAATTTGAGAATATAATAACTTAATTGTAGGGGTATCCCTGATAGAAAGTTGTATTCAAATATTTCATAAATTGGGATTACGTTCATAAGTTCATACTTTTTGCCTGGGTTTATCCATGAGCTACCCTGTAATATTAATATTTATGACCCTACACAGGTAGGGATACGCCTAGCATGCAAATTTTTGAACAAAGAATTAGAGTAGGGGTATCCCTATTTCGATACATACTTATGCAAAGGAGCCATCATGGATATCCCTGACAATAATTTATTTCCAAAATTAATACCTCAAGGGATATCCCAGTCTGTTAGATGATTTATGCAAAATCGATTAGGGGTATCCTTGAAAATAAATCCAAATATGCAAAAATGCTAATTACATCATCCCTGACTTAAGTAAAACCCATTCTCAGTTGTTAGCATGGATATACCTGACAAGTTTTTTTTTCAAGGTATTATTCTTGAAGGTATCCCTGATCGGATTATGAATTATGCATCCTGTTATATTGATGGATCCCTAACAACCAATTGCCCCATGTATACACGCCAGCAATGCTATCCCAGATATATTATTGAGCTTTTATAACAGATATGACAGCATTTCGTACCTGAATCGAATTTTACTTCATGCATTTTTACAATCATGGGTATGCCACTGGGAACTTTTATACTGTATAAAATTGTTTTACTTCACTCAAATATCATCTTTCGAGATAATCGACCACTGATACAGTTATCCCTCTGATTAATTATATGATTGAACGCTGTGAATTAGTTAATTTATCAGAGGCATGACTATACCCTTCGACACCCTAAAAATTAATTCGCATTACTGCTGCAATTCAGAAAGCAATCGACCATCGTACATTTGAAACTCAAAATAGTTTTAACATAGTTGCGGGAATGGTTTGTCGCGACGACCTGTCCTTATCATCATTGCAGGTGTAGGAGACAGCTGGCGGGATAGATTAATGCGAATTCTAAAATGCGGAAGGTCGATTAGTAGAGAATAAGGCGAAGGGGATGAAATATGCTCAACAAGGATATTTGAGCGAAGTTCCGCCCATTGCGAATAGTAAGCAGGGCTTTTATTAGCAGAATACTATCACAGGGATAAATGGTTAAGGATCCACCAACGCGGCAGTTCGTCAATAACAATATCACACGACAATGCATAATTAAGCGCGATGCATCAAGTTTAAGCTAAGTTCCGCCCCTTGCTGATAGTAATCAGGGCTTGCATGGTGGGAATTCATTCACAAGGATAGTATGCTGTGGAGCCATTCACGTAAATTTTCTTTTTATAACATGCTTTATCGCTGAAGAGGCCCTGGGAAATCAAGGGTGGTTTACTTCCATGCTAAAATGACCTAAGGGTTATAAAGGCGATATGAACATGGATCCTCCATTGTAATTTCGTCATCTCAACAGATTGACATACAAGGATGCATCTTTCTATATCCATCTACGCGTCCTATAGAATCACACCTGTAGATTTGGGAATATCCATTGCGATGTCATTACACCACACCTACTAAATTTGGCAGTTTGTGGATCAAGTCTTTTAAAAGTGGTTTGTTAATTTTCACCTTCGACACGCAACATGAACGCATGCCGTGACAATGATTTAAGGTATTAGATAATCGGATACAGAGATATAACATGCGATAATTAGTTGTCGTATTGCAAACAAACTCAATTTTGCCCGCCATTCGAAACACGTAGTTTGTGGTCATTGTACTTACGAGAGCCACACTTTGAATGCTCAATATAACGCCAGTCAACAACCCAATATATGGATATCTTTGAAAAACAAATCAAATTTTTATTATACAATTAGATGGCAAGGTCAAAGTTGCGCTATTCTGCCAGCACAATCAAAAGGATCAGTTTGTGGTTCATAGTCTTTTTTTTTTTTTTTTTTTTTTTTCCATTTACATCCTTTATTAGTCTAAGACTATGTAGGATGTGCATCTAAGATACATTTATAATTTCCTTGCTTGAATATAAAAACCCATATATACCATTCTAATGAACCCTGGAGTAACACTGACTCAATGAAATAACTGCATATAATACCTGCATAGAATAATAACCCTTAAATAAAGAAATATTTGCTTAGCCCAAACAATTTATTTAAATCTTCCAATTTATCTTTCAATCAGCTGTCCTCTTTTGCCTCACCCTTCTTATTCCTGGTCACTATACCACCTCCTTGTTGAGATTTTTGTCTTTATGATAAATTCAGTAGTTGCCTCTAATCCTTTACTAGTGTGTAGAAGTAAAGGCATTGTCAATCTGATTCCCTTAAATCTTTCTTTCATATCTTTTCTTTCTCTAGAGTACCTACTACATTGGAGTAATAAGTGCCTTGGTGTCTGCTTAGCTCCACAACTGCAGAGTTCATTTGTTGTTATACCTATTCTTTTAAAATAAGCATTAAAGTATCCATGCCCAAGTTTGAGTTGATAAAAAGCTGAGCTAATCTGCTTTTTAATACCCCTTCCTAACCAAGGTGTCTTCCTAAGGATCCAATTATATTGCTTGGAGTACGTTGAGGAATGCCCTGTCTGTGGCTGACTGTAGGCATCTAAAACATTCTGCCATTCTTCTATTTTGAGTATTTCTATTTCTTTTTTAATTCTGCTGTATGTAAGTGGTATCAATGTTTCATTTTCTTGTTCAAAGAATGACGCTTCTTTGGCTAATTTGTCTGCTGTGTCATTTCCATAAATATCCAGATGAGCTGGAACCCATTCTAGAGTAATTTTAATCTTTTTCTCTGCAAGTTTTTCTGCTGCAATCATAGCCCTCCTTATCCATGACTGGCCAGGTTTATCATCAGCTGACTTCAGTCTTTGAAGTGCAGCTTGACTGTCAGAATAAATAACTATGTGCTCTTCACTTTCTTGCTGTTGAGCCACATCTTCTAGAGCCAGAGTAATAGCTTCTAACTCTCCATCAAATACTGTACAGTCTGGTCCAATGTTTTTCTGGTAGAGTATTTTTCTAAGTTATTCTCTATTTTGAGGCAAGCAATTCCAACTCCTTTTCCTTCTTGGCTCCAGGAGGCGTCAGTATAAAAAATTGCCTGGTTTAGGCACCATGAATCTTGAAGCTTGGTTTTATGATGTTTGGCTTGCTCTTCCTTGCTAAGTCCTGAAATAATAACTTGATAGGGTAATTTCCTTTTCCAGGGGGGGTAGAAGTTAGAGATTATTTTCTCCCTATGGCTTAGGTCTAGTTTCTTTGGTAGAGAATCTTGAACTTTTTCAATTTGTAGAGTTTCTCTAATTAGATCTTCTTTTTCTGGGTCCACAAAGTTAAGCTCTTGATTTAAGGCCTTTGTTAGTGGATGGTTCCTAGAAAGAGCCAGTATTCTTATAGCATATTTCCGCCTATTTTGCTTCAATCTAATTGCTGGTGGACATAAGCAGGCTTCAACTTCCATTGGCATTATTGGAGAAGTTTTAAAGCAGCCTAAGATCTTTCTCACTGCTATATTTTGGAGTCCTTGTAGCTTTTCTAGGAAATGTTTCTGGCCCCTCCACCATACCTGGCTTGCATAGTCAGATACGCTTATTACACAAGCTAAATAGAGCTGCCTCATAGCTATGTGGCTTAGGCCCCTTTCCGTGTTGGTTAATCTTGCCATCCTCTGGAAGGCTTCTTTTGCTTGTGCCACCCTAGTATCAACATGATACTTAAAGGATAAGGCTTGGTCAAACCAGATTCCTAACCATTTGACCATGCTTTTTGGAGAGACTACAGAACCATTTGGGAGGGTCAGACTGTAATCCCGGCTTGCTTTTGAGTTCTCATAATGGATGAGATCAGTCTTTTCCATATCAAATTCAACTGCAGAGTCCAGTCCTAATTCATGCAGCTTTTTTGCCTCCCTCTCTAAGATCTCTACATTCTTCTTTAAGCTTGTAGATGAAGCTGTTAGAGAAATATCATCAATGTATGACATAAAGGTGACAGAATTTGATGTAAACATTTCCCTTATATAAATCAAGAATAGTATTGGAGAGATGGGACTACCCTGAGGTATTCCAGTTTCAATATCTGTGAATTCTTCTGATTCTCCATCAAAGGCTAGTTTAAGTTTTCTTTGACTTAGAAATGTTGATACCCAACTCAGCAGGCTAAGAGGTAGCTTAAGTCTGCTCATAATTCCTAAAAGTTGGTTCCTAGAGACATGGTCAAAGGCACCCTTGACATCTAGAAAGAGGGTGGAAGTCTTCCTTTTAGCTGCCTTTTCAGTCTGTATTTTATTGACTAGAAGTAGGCAAGCATCTACTGCTGACTTTTTTAATCTACCTCCTATCTGAGAGGGATCTAGAAGGTTAGTAGTCTCTGCTAAGTAGCCCAGCCTTACAGCACTAATCCTCTCTAGAGCTTTCCCAAGGCAATTTAGCAATGAGATAATTCTATAGGCTTTTGGCTGAGAATAGTCTGGCTTGCTTGGTTTTCTTAGCACTATTCCTGTAGCTTGTCTCCAACAGGCTGGCTGATATCCAAGGTTGAAATATAAGGAATAGATCTTGAAGAACCACTCCTTATTGGCTTTATATGCATGTTTGATAATTTCCCAATTAATTTGGTCTGGTCCAGGTGCTTTCCCCTTTGAAAGGTGACAGCAAGCCCTCTCTAGCTCTGATTGGGATAACTCTGGCCATTCCCACTTTCCTTCCTTATGAGATGCCCAGTCGAGAGGAACTGTCACTGGAGGATTTGGAAATAACTTTTGTCTTAGAGCTTCAGACTTTTCAGAAAATGTTGTCTTTAAGTTTCCATTGCTGTCTTGAATAGAAGGTAGTTTGCTAAATTGTTGATTCTTAGTAAAAGCCAAGGCTTTGTAGATAGTAGAGGATCCTCTCCTTCCAGAAAAGCATTCCAATGATTTTTCTTAGCTGTCTTGATATCTTGGAAATATTGGTTTCTTGCATCTAGGTAGTTTCTTTTTTCTGCATGTTTGCAGAGTCAGCATAGAGGAGTCTCTGGGTCCTCATCATTATTTTCCTTCTCTCTTTAAGCTGCTCTGTCCACCATGGCTTTGGATTAGGTCCTGATCTTTTCTTTGGTATAGATTTTTCTGCTGCTTGAAGTATAATCTGGGTCATTTCCTGGCCCATTTTGTCTAGTATTAATTGAACTCCTAAGATATTATAAATAATATCTTTAGTAGAAACTCTGGCTAGGTCTATAAATACTTCAGGCCTGAAAAATTCTGACTCCTGGAATAGTTCTTGACTAATCTTTTCAAACTTTGACCAGTCTGCCTTATCTGTCTTAAAACCCTGGGACAATGCTGTGTTTTGACCTGGGATATTGGCCTGTTTCAAGACTGTGAATAGAATTCCTTGATGGTCTGACCCTGTGTCAATTGTTTGCCAATCTTGGATTAATTTTTCTGTCTGGTTAGTTCCAAGGGTGAGGTCAATAACTGAAGGACAGCTCATATGTGGTCTATAAAAGGTTCCCACTCCAACAGTATTTACCACCACTAGACCTTGTTCTTCAAACCATAATTTTAAGCTATCTGCCTGAGTTGATTTAGGGTAGAAAGGATCCCAATCTGGGTGATGTTCATTGAAATCTCCCAATACTATGCTCTTTGTTGGAATTTTCATGCCTTCTTTAAACCTTTCAATTGTTGTAAGATTATTCTCTTGACATTGATTTTTTTGATTATATATGTTAGTAAGAATAATATGATAGTCCTTGGTCTGGATATTCCTAGCTATCATATCTGCATCCTCAGGGAACCCTGGAATGCAGCTAACTTGAGGGTTAAATTTTTCAATATATAAAACATGGTCCTAGGTCTTATTTTTGGATCTCTTAGGAGTGGAAATATTTGGATAAAGCTGGGGTGTGAAATTGACTTGACATCTTGATATGTATTTCCTTCTCTCAAATTTGGTGTCCATGGTTCTTGCACTGCCACTATTCCTACCCCTAGCTCTAATGCTAGTTGTAGGGTATTTTCTGTTGCCTGTATGCTTCTGTTCAAGTTAGATTGTAAAACTTTGAGTTGTCCTATCATAAAGACTCCTCTCTTTCAGTCCTAGTTTCTTGCTGCTCCTTTGCTACTCTTTCTTGAATAGCTTTTCGAAAGGGGCAGTCCTCCTTGTCAGCTGTGTGGGACCCTGAGCAGTTAGAGCACTTAGGAACTAGGTGAATGCATCTCTTTCCAATTACTTTGCATGTTGAACAGCAATGTTTTTGAGTAATATGTGGACCAGCACATAGCTGGCACTTAACTTCCCATCTGCATTGTTTTTCCAAATGTCCATATCCTTGGCACTTTGGACACTGGCTTGTAACAGGTGTGTTGACATACCTCTCAGCCATCAGTGATCTTCCTCCTATAATCAACCTCTGTCTAATTGCTTGTTTAGCCTCTGCTTCAGTTTCAAAAGCTACTACAATAGAGCCTGCTACTTGATTTTTTCTTCTTTCTTCTGAGGTTATCCAATATGGCATGCCTATAATCTTCATTCCATTATTAAAGACAGCAATTTCTTCACCAATGCTGCTCAAATCCTCCATTGATGCAAATTCAGTGGTTGGCACACCATGAATAACCACTTTGTGCCAGGGCTCATCTTTGATAGCAGTCACATGTGGTGCTAAGTTCCTCCAAATATCAACTTTCTCTAATAGAAAATCAGCTGAATATGCTTCTGTTGTTGTCAAGGCTATGTTTTCTTTTCTTGTACTAGAGACTATAGAAATCACTGGTCCCTGGACTCCACGTGATTTAAAAGCCTGATTGATCTTGTCTCTAACTTGTAAGGGGGAAAAGCTTTGTCTTGTAGTGTTGTCTTGAAGTAGAACAATTCTGTTTGACTTCTTCTGCTTTAGTGCTGTTTTCTTGTGCTTGACTTGAGTCCATTCCTTGTCTTGTCTAGCTCCTGGGGTAGCTATCTTACTCCAGAGTTTAGGAGTTGTACTAGATTGGCCTTGAGTATCTTGTTGGGATAGTGTATTGGTTGAGGTTTGGTTAGTTAAATTTACTTGCTGCTGCAAAATTCCTGTCTTGAGGGTAGGTCCTTGGCTGGCTGGGTTATTTCCTTTCCTTGCAGAAGTCTCCAGCATTTGAGCAGTGTTTTCTAGTCTTTGTAATTGTGCTGTTAAAACTGAGACATCCCTAGGTAGGTTGCCATCTTTCTCCATATATTGCCTGAAAATATTTAATAGATCAAGGATCTTTGTCTGTTTAGCTCTAGATTCTGCCATGTGTGCTGCCTTAATTAAAAAATCTCTGGCAGTAGCAATGCAATCATCAGAGCCATTGATAAGCTCTGTAACTTTGATTGTTCCTGGTCCAGTATGTTTCTTTGAAGCATTTTCTGAAAAGTTTACTTTTCTTTTTTGGCTAGTACCTGACATCTCTGGTTGTAACTTCCTTTTCACTTCTTCTGGGCTCATATATTGTGTTCTATCTCTCTCTTTGTTGAGGAGATCAGAGATGCCTTTGTTAGCCATATCCTGGTCAAATCCCTCAGATGATTCTCCATATTTGCCAGGAAATGGAAAAGCACCACTCTCCTCATAAAAATCTGCATCTTCCAGGTCATCTAAATGTTGAAATGTATCCAGGGCCATATGGTCTGGATTGTTAGATAGTGGATCTGGAGAATCAGACCTATCCATTTTTGTTTTATTTTTTTATTTTTATTTTTTTTTTTTTATTATATATGTATATTTTTTTTTTTTTTAATATCTTATATTTTGGCTGATTTGATTTTTGTAGGAAAAAAATAAGAAAGAAAAAAAAACAAATCTTTGTGGTTTTTTTTTTTTTTTTTTTTTCAAAGTATTTGCTGACTATATGGTTGTAAAGTAAAATTTGAAATTATGATTTTGTGGGAAAAAAATTTTCTCGCTTAATGGCGGCCCGCAGAGACCAAGAGCGCAAAAGTTTCGCACACACCAATAATTCAAACTTTGATTCCTGATAACTCTTTCAAAATTTGTTGTATTCTGCTGAAAATTTTTCTGCTGAGAGAAAATATTTTCCACAAAGTGTAATGTCAATTTCAGCTTAAATAAGTAAGGTTTGGGGTGTTTGTTGTTGGAAGAGGTAGGTTCCCCTTATGAAAAATTTAGAACCCTTGCCAAATTTTCAAAGTCAAATAACTTTTGAACCAGATATTTTCTTGAGATAAAAATTATATTCTCAGAATGCGCTTGTCAATCTGTATATAATGATACTAAAATCAAGTTGGTATCACGATTTTGAAATTTCGAAAAGTTTGACATGTATTCCTTATTTAGATGCCCAAGTCGCTTATGCCAGGTTTGACTATCAGTTGACTTTGTAAGATGTGCAGTAGGACGTATTGTTTCTAAGACCAATAGTGCATCTTTTTGAGTTGCCGTAGCAAGAAGGGTGTCCTTGAACATGATTTGGCATTCACCTTGTAGAAAATTAAATCTCATATGTGGATTTTTCATTGCACAGCAGACTGACAAAAGGTTTGAAGCAAGTTCTGGTACATATAGAACATTCAGCAATGTGAAGGTTGTCCCATTCCGAGTAATCAGCTGTATATCTCCTTTTCCACAGGCCTTCATGTTAGTATTATTAGCTGTAGTAATAGTTGTTGTATAATTTTCTAACATGGTAAATTGAGTCCTGTCATTGCACATATGTTGTGTTGCCCCACTATCTAATATCCAAGTGTTGCAATTTTGTTGATGTGCTTTAGTCAGGAAAGCAATGCTGTATGAGATATCAGGATTGTTTGTCTGCCTTTGGTTCCCAAGTTGCGCAGTTGTAGTGAGTCTGGCTGTTGGTCTTTTATCTGGAAATTCCTGCCAACAATTTTCTGACTTGTGTATTTTGCCACAATATCTGCATATTGGCTTTGCTTTAGCTGGCTTCCGAGCAGTCATAGCAGTATTACCTCCTTCATGTTCAACCTTTATATATCCTAGTCTTCTTGCCTCATCTAACAAGCTTGCAATCACTTCATCAAGGTATGAATGTGAGTCTTCAGATATTTTTTGGCTTCGTACCTGCTGCATGACTGATTGAACCCATGCTTCATATTTGCTTGAGACATTGTTGATAAATATAGACAATAATAGCCATTGTGGCAGAGGTGATGATGTCAATTGGGATAGGGTGTTAACTTTGCTTCGGAACTGATCTATGTATTGATCAATAGAGTCGCAGGAGGATATAGTGGTTGAAACAAGAGATTGAAATGCAAGATGTCTGGCACTAAAGCCAACTTGTCCATAGAGTTTTTCCAACTTTCTCCATATTTTCGCAGCTAAATCATTAGGATCAAGAAGTTGAAGAATATGATCTTCACAAGATAGGATAATTATTGACGTTGCCTTTGAGTTTGAAGACATCAGATTCTGTGCTAAGGATTTGGATGAAGATATGTCGACAACATCCCAGAGGTCTTGCGCAGTAAGGTATGATCTCATCTTTATGGACCAAACTTGGTAGTTTGAGGAGCCATCGAGTTTGGCAAAAGAACTTCTTGTTGGATCCATTCTGAGTTCAATGATCTGAGTCTGGATTGTCAAAAGGTCAGTGATTGTTCAACTATGATAGATTATGTATGAGAGGCAGAGGTAGAGCTAGCCGGGCTCATAACCTATTGAAGGTTATAAAATTATATTCACCGTAAAGTAGTAGAATTATATTTTATAAAGTAGATGATAGTGAACAATGGTGTCAGAGTATAAAGATAATTTAGTAATCTTGATAATAAGTGATTATGGTTGTGAAGATGATGAAGGAAAGTGGTGGGAATACCAGACTATATACATAATGGGTGACAGGGTTAATAAGAAGAGAAAGTGAATTGAATGTGAAAAATACAAATGTGGGAGACCCAAACTATCCCACCGTCGATCTCTCTTAGAGTCCAGCTAGCCATATCTTTTCCACTAGTTGCGCTAATGCACATGCTAGTTAGTTAGCGTCAAAGCGCGATCCAACACCTCAACATTTATAAACCCTTGTCTTATCTAGACCCATGCCAAAGTCTTTATCCTAGTACATATTCATGCATAATCTAACCCCTGGTACATTTCAACAAAACCATAATTTGACTCCTTGTATATTTTATTTGTCAAAATAAGCTTTGTCACTTGCAAGATATTGATTTCAATGATAAGTCCTTGCTAGATTATTATACCCTGTACACATCTATGCTAGGTCTGATCCTAGATAGCATTCATGAGTCTTATACTTTGCTTAAACTTATTCCATAATAATTGTGCATAAGTTTGCACAAATATATATTGCATAATTAATTTCAACAGATTAATTAATGCAATGTCTTAAGTGATTTTATAGTTTGTCACTTACATGATTATATTCAACAGAAAGTTGCATGACAGTTTTGCTGAATAATAGATTTTTTTTAAAAAAATAAAAAATGTTACATGTTCAGCAGTAATATGTGTGGAATATGTCTCACAAAGCGACAACAATTCAATACATCGCATTTAAATGACTATGAACCACAAACTGATCCTTATGATTCTGCTGGCAGAATAGCGCAACTTTGACCTTGCCATCTAATTGTATATTATAGATTTGTTTTGTTTTTCAAAGATATCCATGTATTGGGTCATTGACTCGCGTTTTATTGAGCATTCAAAGTGTGGCCCTCGTAAGTACAATGACCACAAACTACGTGTTTCGAACGGCGGGCAAAAATGAGTATGATTGCAATAAGACAACTAATTATCGCATCTTTTATCTTTATACCTGATGATCCAATACCTTACATTATTATCATAGCATATAGCTTGCTCCATATTGTAGGTGTGAATTAATAAGGTAATTTTTAAAACACTCAATCCACAAACTGCCAATTTTAGTAGGTGTGGCATAATGACGTCGCAATGGGTATGCCAAAATCTACAGGTGTGAATATATAGGACGGGTAGATGGATGCAGAAATATGCATCCTTGTATTTCAATCTGTTAAGATGACGAATTTACAAAGAAGGATCCATGTTCATATCGGCTTTATAACTCTTAGCTCATTTTAGCATCAAAGTAAACCACCCTTGATTTCCCAGGGCCTCTTCAGCGATAATGCATGTTATATAAGAAGTTCATTAACGTGAATATCTCCACAGTATAGTATCCCTGCGGATGAAATCCGATCATGCAAACGCTGATTACTATCAGCAAGGGGCAGAACTCAACTTAAACTTGATGCATTGCGCTTAATTATGCAGCGTCGTGTGATATTGTTACTGACGAACTGCTGCGTTGGTGAATCCTTAACCATTTATCCCTGTGATAGTATTCTGCAAATAAAAGCCCTGCTCACTATACGCAAGGGGCGGAACATCGCTCAAACTCCCTTGTTACGCATATTTCATCCTATTCGCCTTATACTCTGCAGGTCAACCTTCCGCATTGACAAATTCACATAAAAGTTATCCCTACAGTTGATTCCTACACTTGACACTCATGATAACGACAGCACCTCGCGACAAACCATTCCTGCAACCATGTTGAAACAACTGTGAATTTCAAATGTACGATGGGAAATTGCATTCTGCGTTACAGCAGTAATGCAAATAAATTTTTCAGGTCTAGAAAGGTGCAGTCATGCCTCTGATAGATTAACTAATTCACTGCGACTGATTATTTAAGTAATCAGAAGGATGACTGTATCAGTGGTTGATTATCTATACAGATGATAACTGAATGTGATAAAATAATTTTATACAATATAAAAGTTCCTAGTCGTATACCCATGCCTATAACAATGTATTTAGTAAAATACGATGAGGGTATAAAATGCTGTCATATATGTTATAAAAGAATAACATCTTGTCTGGGATAGCCATGCTGGCGTTCTTAAATTAAGCAAATGCTCGTCAGGGATCTAGCAAAATAGCATGATGCTAAATTCATAGTCCAATCAGGGATACCCTCAAGCATAATACCTTGAAAATAAACTTGTCAGGTTTATCCATGCTAAGAACTGAGAATGGTTTATAACTACGTCAGGGATTATATAATTAGCATTTCTGCATAGTGAGTTATATTTTCAAGGATATCCCTATTACTGTTTTGCATAAAACATATTTCAGACTGGGATATCCCTTAGGGTATCAAATTTTTGAAAAATATCATTATCGTGGCTATCCATGATGGCTCCTCTGCATAAGTATGTATCAAAATAGGGATACCCCTACTCTGATTTTTTGTTCAGAAATTGCCATGCTAGGCGTATCCCTACACGTGTAGGGTCATAAATATTAATATTACAGGGTAGCTCATGTATAAACCAAGGCAAAAAGTCTGAGCTTACAATCTTTATCCCACATTATGAATTATTTGAATACAACTTTCTATCAGGGATATCCCTACATGGAAGATATTATATTCTTAAATTTCAATCATGGATACCCCTGAGACTTAATGGACATCAAAGATTTGAGAGTCAGGGGTATCCATGATAATATTTATGAGTTGATTAAAATAATGTTAGCATAAATCGAAAATGAATTTATATAAAATATCATAATATGTCTGGGATACCCTTGTTAACATATTAACCAAATAAAATATGTTGCCATGGAGATCAATTTAACCAAAAAAATCTGTTGCCATGGATAAAAATTTAACCAAAGACAAAAGTTGCCATGGTTACAACAGCACAAATTTATGTAATTCATATTCTTATGTCTGCACAAAAAAATTTATAAGTGTTATGCTTGAATAATTGATTATACTAAATGTGTATTAAACTGTTCATTCAATAATTGCATACATAATTTTTGATAAAATTAAAAATTGCATAAATTTTGTGTTTTTTTCTATACATTGAAAAATTACATAACATTAATAATTTTAGCTTACAATTGTGCTGCTACTTCAATTTCTAATCATGATTTTATTTTTAGGCCTCAATGCAACTTATCTCTACACTTCTACTTATTAGTTTCAGATAATTGGTTTTACGTTATAGAAAGCTTTGCATTTACGTCAGTATGGCAAATTTAAAAGTCATTGAGAGAAATCACTACAAAAGTCCTTACAGAGTCCGAAACTGGGTGAAGTTGGAAAGTGTGTCCTCCTGGAGGTGGTTCTGGGTATAGTTAAGTCGGCAATGGTATCCAGTCGAGTCCGTTAAGGATTGTGTGCTAATTTCCTACTCATAAGTTGTCAGTGATACATCTCAGATGAATTTTTTTGTATGAAGTATTTTCTAAACGTCTTTTTGATAACTTTGACCATGGTATTTGTCAGATACCTGATATAAAAAGTTCCTCTGGAAGGATGTGACTGGTGTCTATGTGGAGATCTTTTAGTAACGGTTTAAATACGTTATCTGAAGCTTTCAAAGTTGAATGTAATTTCTTAACGATTGTGTCCTGGGTATGTATTAGCAATCGTTTTCTGAACAGGATGGTTTGGATTAAATCTTCAGATTCTCTATACTTCTCAAACTTATCGGTTTTCTGTTACTCTTTAGTTGATGCATCGGCTGTTGCCAGTTGTCGTCTTACTTATTTTTTTTTGAGTAATTGGGTAAGGTCATCTTGAAAATCTGTTCAGACTCGTTGGCATTTTGAATAAAATTCTTCTAAAGCTCGTTAACGGCTGTTTTGGAGCTCGACTTGAAACGTACCTGGTGATATTATAGTCTTTTCAAAAAACTTTAGACTAATGAATGTCATTGGATCAATTAATATGATGTCTGTTATTTCAAGCAGCGGTGAATTTGATTCTAAAGCTTGTTAGTAGAGTGTAATCTAATTTTTGGATTTGTACCTTGGCAAATGTGATATAATGTCCGTTGGCGTAATTTATTGGATTGCGAAGATGCTGGTTTCAAGTGTTTAACGGATTCGCGACTGAAACGGTTAATATGACTCCTGAAACCTATATGGTGAAGTACCTGAGCGATATCAAAGTATGAGGGCAGTAACGACCTAATATTGTCAGTGAAGCAGTTTGTGTAAGGATGTTTCTTACGTTTGAAGCTCTTCGCTGGTGATTTCGATTTCAAAGTCTGTGAAGAATGATCAGCTTGATTTGAAGACGTATCTGATTTTAAGACGATGAAATGATGTTGCAGCGACCTATTTAATTGTCAGAGTTGAAGAATAGAGTGGCTATCAATGGTCTGAGGCATCCTGTAGATTGTCAGCCATGAAAATTGCACAACATACCTGATTTCGGGACAAATACTGCTGCTACGACGCCCTGTGGAAGTCCTGTGGATTTGTCAGTGATTGAGAATGGAGCCATTTACTCACCTGAAGACATGTATAATACTATTTCCTGTGAAATTGTCAGCAATGAGCGTTGTAGACGACGAACCTGATTCAAAAGTGATGAGATTTTGTTACAGCGACCTGTATATGTAACAGCTGATAAGCTGGTTATGCCTGTAGCCTATTGTATGAATAGGGGTGCATAAGTTTGCAAATAATATATATTATTAGTCGGCATAAATAGGTGGTATACAGGGGTAGGGATTCCTTGTTGGTGCTTGGACCTTCAAGAAGTTCCTGGAGTATTCTGGACAATAGAATCTACAGGAAATGTCCGAGGATATCAGAGTAAGGAGGAAGCTTCTAGAATAGGACTGTGTTTCTTAAATGCCCAACATAGTAGATAGATTAGTTCATTTCCCATAGATTCAATATTTACTACCGTCGACCATTAGCTGCCCCTGCGCTCTTGGCCCAGACCGTGACATATATTGAATCTCTTACTCTTCCAAGCTTAACAGTTCAGTCTATAGCAGTTCACTCATCGTCAGTTTAGTCATCAGTATTTCAGTTATCAGCAGTTCAGTCATCAGCAGTTCACTTATCAGGAGTTCATTCACCTGCATTTAAGCCCTTAGCAGTCAAGTTACTAGTAGTTCAAAGCCCTGCAGAAGAAGATTTGAGCAAAGCTTTCTTCACTTATTGAAGAAATTTTATAATTTGCACAATGCCAGACACTTAGAAGGCCCCATCTTTATCAAAGAATCCTCCGCAGACAGTTTCAATTGCAGAATTCCAAAAGTTAAAGCAACAGCTTGAAGAGCTACTATCGCGTGAAAAAAGTAATTCCCAAGTAGGTTGTTCCCGAGTTTTTATTGAGAAAGATCCACCACCAGAGTCTGGAGCTAGCTTCAAGCCAACTAGACTACCCGAGTTTCATGGTAGCCGCACAAGTTATCCAGCATGGCAAACAGCAGTTTTAGATACATTCCACATGGACTGGAACCTGTTTGGATACAACAATTCGCGAGCTTTCTTAATGATTTACAACTCTCTGAGGGGAAATGCGTTGGAAAAAGCCCGACCTTTCTTCGAGGTAGGAGGGAAAAGCGGTGTTGAATATAATCATATAAGTGACAAACTATAAAATCACTTAAGACATTACATTAATTAATCTGTTGAAATTAATTATGCAATATATATTTGTGCAAACTTATGCACAATTATTATGGAATAAGTTTAAGCAAAGTATAAGACTTATGAATGCTATCTAGGATCAGACCTAGCATAGATGTGTACAGGGTATAATAATCTAGCAAGGACTTATGATTGAAATCAATATCTTGCAAGTGACAAAGCTTATTTTGACAAATAAAATATACAAGTGGTCAAATTATGGTTTGGTTGAAATGTACCAGGGGTTAGATTATGGATGAATATGTACTAGGATATAGACTTTGGCATGGGTCTAGATAAGACAAGGGTTTATAAATGTTGAGGTGTTGGATCGCGCTTTGACGCTAACTAACTAGCATGTGCATTAGCGCAACTAGTGGAAAAGATATGGCTAGCTGGACTCTAAGAGAGATCGACGGTGGGATAGTTTGGGTCTCCCACATTTGTATTTTTCACATTCACTTCACTTTCTCTTCTTATTAACCCTGTCAGCCAATATGTATATAGTCTGGTGTTCCCACCACTTTCCTTCATCATCTTTACAACCATAATTACTTATTATCAAGATTACCAAATTATCTTTATACTCTGACACCATTGGTCACTATCATCTACTTTATAAAATGTAATTCTACTACTTTATGGTGAATATAATTTTATAACCTTTAATAGGTTATGAGCCCGGCTAGCTCTACCTCTGCCTCTCATACATAATCTATGATAGTTGAACAATCACTGACCTTTTGACAAACCAGACTCAGATCATTGAACTCAGAATGGATCCAACAAGAAGTTCTTTTGCCAAACTCGATGACTCCTCAAACTACCAAGTTTGGTCCATAAAGATGAGATCATACCTTACTGCGCAAGACCTCTGGGATGTTGTTGACATATCTTCATCCAAATCCTTAGCACAGAATCTGATGTCTTCAAACTCAAAGGCAACGTCAATGATTATCCTATCTTGTGAAGATCATATTCTTCAACTTCTTGATCCTAATGATTTAGCTGCGAAAATATGGAGAAAGTTGGAAAAACTCTATGGACAAGTTGGCTTTAGTGCCAGACATCTTGCATTTCAATCTCTTGTTTAACCACTATATCCTTCTGCGACTCTATTGATCAATACATAGATCAGTTCCGAAGCAAAGTCAACACCCTATCCCAATTGACATCATCACCTCTGCCACAATGGCTATTATTGTCTATATTTATCAACAATGTCTCAAGCAAATATGAAGCATGGGTTCAATCAGTCATGCAGCAGGTACGAAGCCAAAAAATATCTGAAGACTCACATTCATACCTTGATGAAGTGATTGCAAGCTTGTTAGATGAGGCAAGAAGACTAGGATATATAAAGGTTGAACATGAAGGAGGTAATACTGCTATGACTGCTCGGAAGCCAGCTAAAGCAAAGCCAATATGCAGATATTGTGGCAAAATACACAAGTCAGAAAATTGTTGGCAGGAATTTCCAGATAAAAGACCAACAGCCAGACTCACTACAACTGCGCAACTTGGGAACCAAAGGCAGACAAACAATCCTGATATCTCATACAGCATTGCTTTCCTGACTAAAGCACATCAACAAAATTGCAACACTTGGATATTAGATAGTGGGGCAACACATCAAATGTGCAATGACAGGACTCAATTTACCATGTTAGAAAATTATACAACAACTATTACTACAGCTAATAATACTAACATAAAGGCCTGTGGAAAAGGAGATATACAGCTGATTACTCGGAATGGGACAACCTTCACATTGCTGAATGTTCTATATGTACCAGAACTTGCTTCAAACCTTTTGTCAGTCTGCTGTGCAATGAAAAATCCACATATGAGATTTAATTTTCTACAAGGTGAATGCCAAATTATGTTCAAGGACACCCTTCTTGCTACGGCAACTCAAAAAGATGCACTATTGGTCTTAGAAACAATACGTCCTACTACACATCTTACAAAGTCAACTGATAGTCAAACCTGGCATAAGCGACTTTGACATCTAAATAAGGAATACATGTCAAAGCCAACAATTAAAGCAGTCACTAACGGCATCAGTGAATCTCGTGTGATACATGCCTAAAAAACAAGTCAACTCGCATTGTATCAAGAGCCACAGTCACCAAAGCCAAAAGACCACTTGAAAAAATCCACTCTGATCTAGGTGGTCCAATAACTCCAGAATCACTAGGTGGAAATAAGTACTTAGTTACATATACTGATGATTTTAGTAGATTTTCTTGGGTGTTTCCCTGTGCTAAGAAATCACAGTGCTTGGATATTTTTAAGATGTTCAAAAAGGCAGTGGAGAATGAATTTAATCAAAAAAATTGCCTTCTTGCATTGTGATAATGGGAGCGAATACAAGTAGCACACTTGAAAACACCAAACTTTTCGAAATTTCAAAAATCGTGATAACAACTTGATTTTAGTATCATTATATACAGATTGACAAGCGCATTCTGAGAATATAATTTTTATCTCAAGAAAATATCTGGTTCAAAAGTTATTTGACTTGAAAATTTAACAAGGGTTGTTCTAAATTTTTCATAAGGGGAACCTACCTCTTCCAACAACAAACACCCCAAACCTTATTTATTTAAGCTGAAATTGACATTACACTTTGTGGAAAATATTTTCTCTCAGCAGAAAAATTTTCAGCAGAATACAACAAATTTTGAAAGAGTTATCAGGAATCAAAGTTTGAATTATTGGTATTTGCGAAACTTTTGCGCTCTTGGTCTCTGCGGGCCGCCATTAAGCGAGAAAATCTTTTCCCACAAAATCATAATTTCAAATTTTACTTTACAACCATCTAGTCAGCAAATACTTTGAAAAAAAAAAAAAAAAACCCTCAAAAGATTTGTTTTTTTTTTTTTTTTTTCTTATTTTTTGTTCCTACAAAAATCAAATCAGCAAAAATATAAGATATTAATAAAAAAAAATAAAAAATAAAAAAAAAAACAAAAATGGATAGGTCTGATTCTCCAGATCCAATATCTAACAATCCAGAACATATGGCCCTGGATACATTTCAACATTTAGATGACCTAGAAGATGCAGATTTTTATGAGGAGAGTGGTGCTTTTCCATTTCCTGGCAAATATGGAGAATCATCTGAGGGATTTGACCAGGATATGGCTAACAAAGGCATCTCTGATCTCCTCAACAAAGAGAGAGATAGAACACAATATATGAGCCCAGAAGAAGTGAAAAGGAAGTTACAACCAGAGATGTCAGGTACTAGCCAAAAAAGAAAAGTAAACTTTTCAGAAAATGCTTCAAAGAAACATACTGGACCAGGAACAATCAAAGCTACAGAGCTTATCAATGGCTCTGATGATTGCATTGCTACTGCCAGAGATTTTTTAATCAAGGCAGCACACATGGCAGAATCTAGAGCTAAAAAGACAAAGATCCTTGATCTATTAAATATTTTCAGGGAATATATGGAGAAAGATGGCAACCTACCTAGGGATGTCTCAGTTTTAACAGCACAATTACAAAGACTAGAAAACACAGCTCAAATGCTGGAGACTTCTGCAAGGAAAGGAAATAAACCAGCCAGCCAAGGACCTACCCTCAAGACAGGAATTTTGCAGCAGCAAGTTAATTTAACTAACCAAACCTCAACCAATACACTATCCCAACAAGATACTGCAGGCCCATCTAGCACAATTCCTAAACTCTGGAGTAAGATAGCTACCCCAGGAGCTAGACAAGACAAGGAATGAACTCAAGTCAAGCATAAGAAAACAGCACTAAAGCAGAAGAAGTCAAACAGAATTGTTCTACTTCAAGACAAAACTACAAGACAAAGTTTTTCTCCCTTACAAGTTAGAGACAAGATCAATCAGGCTTTTAAATCACGTGGAGTCCAGGGACCAGTGATTTCTATAGTCTCTAGTACAAGAAAAGAAAACATAGCCTTGACAACAACAGAAGCATATTCAGCTGATTTTCTATCAGAGAAAGTTGATATTTGGAGGAACTTAGCACCACATGTGACTGCTATCAAAGATGAGCCCTGGCACAAAGTGGTTATTCATGGTGTGCCAACCACTGAATTTGCATCAATAGAGGATTTGAGCTGCTTTGGTGAAGAAATTGCTGTCTTTAATCATGGAATGAAGATCATAGGCATGCCATATTGGATAACCTTAGAAGAAAGAAGAAAAAATCAAGTAGCAGGCTCTATTGTAGTAGCTTTTGAAACTGAAGCAGAGGCTAAACAAGCAATTAGACAGAGGTTGATTATAGGAGGAAGATCACTGATGGCTGAGAGGTATGTCAACACACCTGTTACAAGCCAGTGTCCAAAGTGCCAAGGATATGGACATTTGGAAAAACAATGCAGATGGGAAGTTAAGTGCCAGCTATGTGCTGGTCCACATATTACTCAAAAACATTGCTGTTCAACCTGCAAAGTAATTGGAAAGAGATGCATTCACCTAGTTCCTAAGTGCTCTAACTGCTCAGGGTCCCATACAGCTAAAAAGGAAGACTGCCCCTTTCGAAAAGCTATTCAAGAAAGAGTAGCAAAGGAGCAGCAAGAAACTAGGACTGAAAGAGAGGAGTCTTTATGATAGGACAACTCAAAGTTTTACAATCTAACTTGAACAGAAGCATACAGGCAACAGAAAATACCCTACAACTAGCATTGGAGCTAGGGGTAGGAATAGTGGCAGTGCAAGAACCATGAACACCAAATTTGAGAGAAGGAAATACATATCAAGATGTCAAGTCAATTTCACACCCAAGCTTTATCCAAATATTTCCACTCCTAAGAGATCCAAAAATAAGACCTAGGACCATGTTTTATATATTGAAAAAATTTAACCCTCAAGTTAGCTGCATTCCAGGGTTCCCTGAGGATGCAGATATGATAGCCAGGAATATCCAGACCAAGGACTATCATGTTATTCTTACTAATATATATAATCAAAAAAATCAATGTCCAGAGAATAATCTTACAACAATTGAAAGGTTTAAAGAGGGCATGAAAATTCCAACAAATAGCACAGTATTGGGAGATTTCAATGAACATCACCAAGATTGGGATTCTTTCTATCCTAAATCAATTCAGGCAGATAGCTTAAAATTATGGTTTGAAGAACAAGGTCTAGTGGTGGTAAATACTGTTGGAGTGGGAACCTTTTATAGACCACATATGAGTTGTCCTTCAGTTATTGACCTCACACTTGGAACTAACCAGACAGAAAAATTAATCCAAGATTGGCAAACAATTGACACAGGGTCAGATCATCAAAGAATTCTATTCACAGTCTTGAAACAGGCTAATATCCCATGTCAAAACACAGCATTGTCTCAGGGTTTTAAGACAGATAAGGCAGACTGGTCAAAGTTTGAAAAGATTAGTCAAGAACTTTTCCAGGAGTCAGAATTTTTCAGGCCTGAAGCATATATAGACCCAGCCAGAGTTTCTACTAAAGATATCATTTATAATATCTTAGGATGTCACAGATCAACTAGTAGAAAGCAATGGGCCAGGAAATGACCCAGATTATACTTCAAGCAGCAGAAAAATCTATACCAAAGAAAAGATCAGGACCTAATCCAAAGCCATGGTGGACAGAGCAGCTTAAAGAGAGAAGGAAAAAAATGATAAGGACTCAGAGACTCCTCTATGCTGGCTTTGCAAACATGCAGAAAAAAAAGAAACTACCTAGATGCAAGAAACCAATATTTCCAAGATATCAAGACAGCTAAGAAAAATCATTGGAATGCTTTTCTGGAAGGAGAGGATTCCTCTACTATCTACAAAGCCTTGGCTTTTACTAAAAATCAACAATTTAGCAAACTACCTTCCATTCAAGACAGTAATGGAAACTTAAAGACAACATTTTCTAAAAAGTCTGAAGCTCTAAGACAAAAGTTATTTCCAAATCCTCCAGTGACAGTTCCTCTCGACTGGGCATCTCATAAGGAAGGAAAGTGGGAATGGCCAGAGTTATCCCAATCAGAGCTAGAGAGGGCTTGCTGTCACCTTTCAAAGGGGAAAGAACCTAGACCAGACCAAATTAATTGGGAAATTATCAAACATGCATATAAAGCCAATAAGGAGTTGTTCTTCAAATTCTATTCCTTATATTTTAACCTTGGATATCAGCCAGCTTTTTGGAGACAAGCTACAGGAATAGTGCTAAGAAAACAAAGCAAGCCAGACTATTCTCAGCCAAAAGCCTATAGAATTATCTCATTGCTAAATTGCCTTGGGAAAGCTCTAGAGAGGATTAGTGCTGTAAGGCTGGGCTACTTAGCAGAGACTACTAACCTTCTAGATCCCTCTCAGATAGGAGGTAGATTAAAAAAGTCAGCAGTAGATGCTTGCCTACTTCTAGTCAATAAAATACAGACTGAAAAGGCAGCTAAAAGGAAGACTTCCACCCTCTTTCTAGATGTCAAGGGTGCCTTTGACCATGTCTCTAGGAACCAATTTTTAGGAATTATGAGCAGACTTAAGCTACCTCTTAGCCTGCTGAGTTAGATATTAACATTTCTAAGTCAAAGAAAACTTAAACTAGCCTTTGATGGAGAATCAGAAGAATTCACAGATAATGAAACTGGAATACCTTAGGGTAGTCCCATCTCTTCAATACTATTCTTGATTTATATAAGGGAAATGTTTACATCAAATTCAGTTACCTTTATGTCATACATTGATGATATTTCTCTAACATCTTCATCTTCAAGCTTTAAGAAGAATGTGGAGATCTTAGAGAGAGAGGCAAAAAAGCTGCATGAGTTAGGACTGGACTCTGCAGTTGAATTTGACATGGAAAAGACTGATCTCATCCATTATGAGAACTCAAAAGCAAGCCAGGATTACAGTCTGACCCTCCCAAATGGTTCTGTAGTCTCTCCAAAAAGCATGGTCAAATGGTTAGGAGTCTGGTTTGACCAAGCCTTATGCTTTAAGTATCATGTTGATACTAGGGTGGCACAAGCAAAAGAAGCCTTCCAGAGGATGGCAAGATTAACCAACACGGAAAGGGGCCTAAGCCACATAGCTATGAGGCAGCTCTATTTAGCTTGTGTAATAAGCGTATCTGACTATGCAAGCCAGGTATGGTGGAGGGGCCAGAAAAATTTCCTAGAAAAGCTACAAGGACTCAAAAATATAGCAGTGAGAAAGATCTTAGGCTGCTTTAAAACCTCTCCAATAAGGCCAATGGAAGTTGAAGCCTGCTTATGTCCACCAGCAATTAGATTGAATCAAAATAGGCGGAAATATGCTATAAGAATGCTGGCTCTTTCTAGGAACCATCCACTAACAAAGGCCTTAAATCAAGAGCTTAACTTTGTGGACCCAGAAAAAGAAGATCTAATTAGAGAAACTCTACAAATTAAAAAAGTTCAAGATTCCCTACCAAAGAAACTAGACCTAAGCCATAGGGAGAAAATAATCTCTAACTTCTACCCCCCCTGGAAAAGAAAATTACCCTATCAAGTTATTATTTCAGGACTAAGCAAGGAAGAGCAAGCCAAACATCATAAAACCAAGCTTCAAGATTCATGGTGCCTAAACCAGGCAATTTTTTACACTGATGCCTCCTGGATCTAAGAAGGGAAAGGAGTTGGAATTGCTTGCCTCAAAATAGAGAATAACTTAGAAAAAAATACTCTACCAGAAAAATATTGGACTAGACTGTACAGTATTTGATGGAGAGTTAGAAGCTATTACTCTGGCTCTAGAAGATGTGGCTCAGCAGCAAGAAAGTGAAGAGCACATAATTATTTATTCTGACAGTCAAGCTGCACTTCAAAGACTGAAGTCAGCTGATAATAAACCTGGCCAGTCATGGATAAGGAGGGCTATGATTGCAGTAGAAAAACTTGCAGAGAAAAAGATTAAAATTACTCTAGAATGGGTTCCAGCTCATCTGGATATTTATGGAAGTGACACAGCAGACAAATTAGCCAAAGAAGCGTCATTCTTTGAACAAGAAAATGAAACATTGATTTCACTTACATACAGCAGAATTAAAAAAGAAATAGAAATACTCAAAATGAAGAATGGCAGAATGTTTTAGATGCCTACAGTCAGGCACAGACAGGGCAATCCTCAACATACTCAAAGCAATATAATTGGATCCTTAGGAAGACACAATGGTTAGGAAGGGGTATTAAAAAGCAGATTAGCTCAGCTTTTTATCAACTCAAACTTGGGCATGGATACTTTAATGCTTATTTTAAAAGAATAGGGAGAACAACAAATGAACTTTGCAGTTGTGAAGCTAAGCAGACACTAAGGCACTTATTACTCCAATGTAGTAGGTACTCTAGAGAAAGAAAAGATATTAAAGAAAGATTTAAGGGAAACAGATTGAGAATGCCTTTACTTCTACACACTAGTAAAGGAATAGAGGTAACTACAAAATTTATCATAAAGACAAAAATCTCAACAAGGAGGTGGTATAGTGACCAGGAATAAGAAAAGTGAGGCAAAAGAGGACAGCTGATTGAAAGATAAATTGGAAGATTTAAATAAATTGTTGGGGCTAAGCAAATATTTCTTTACTTAAGGGTTTTATTCTATGCAGTTATTACATGCAGTTATTTCATTAAGTCAGTGTTACTCCAGGGTTCATTAGAATGGTATATATGGGTTTTTATATTCAAGCAGGGAAATTATAAATGTATCTTAGATGCACATCCTACATAGTCTTAGACTAATAAAGGATGTAACAGGGGGAAAAAAAAAAAAAAGGGACAGAACACACTATCTGAGCCCAGAAGAAATAAAAAGAAAACTACAACCAGAGCTATCAGGGACTAGTGGACCAATCCTATCAGAAAATTTTGATTTTATACCTGGAAATAGACCCAAGAGATCATTCTATACAAATGATCAACCTGTGAAGAGAAATAAGGGAAAGGGTCCAGCCATAATATTGGATGAAATAAATGAATCAGAGGAATGTATTGCAACTGCCAGAGATTTATTAATCAAGGCAGCTCATCTAGCTAAATCCAGAGCTAAGCACACTAAGATCCTAGACTTGCTAAATATTTTTAGAGAGTTTATAGAAAGAGATGGAAACTTACCAAGGGATGCTTCAGTACTGACTGCACAGCTGCAACGACTTAAGCAGATAACATAGGTCCTGCAAACAGCAGTGAGACAATCCAAAGGAAATGGAAATGGAAAAATTATTCCTAAGCAACCTGTGAGGCCAGTTATATCCCAATCACAAAAAGTTAGTAAAGGTCAAGGAAATACCCATGCTATTCTAGAGAAGAAAATATGGGCCTCTGTAGCTGGTCCACAACAAGGCCAAGCCAAGAGTACTGAGTGGACAGTGGTTCAGGAAAAGAAAAGATCCACCACTGCTAAATCAAAGACAAATAACAGCCTTTGATGGAGAATCAGAAGAATTCACAGATATTGAAACTGGAATACCTCAGGGTAGTCCCATCTCTCCAATACTATTCTTGATTTATATAAGGGAAATTTTTACATCAAATTCTGTCACCTTTATGTCATACATTGATGATATTTCTCTAACAGCTTCATCTACAAGCTTAAAGAAGAATGTAGAGATCTTAGAGAGGGAGGCAAAAAAGCTGCATGAATTAGGACTGGACTCTGCAGTTGAATTTGATATGGAAAAGACTGATCTCATCCATTATGAGAACTCAAAAGCAAGCCGGGATTACAGTCTGACCCTCCCAAATGGTTCTGTAGTCTCTCCAAAAAGCATGGTCAAATGGTTAGGAATCTGGTTTGACCAAGCCTTATCCTTTAAGTATCATGTTGATACTAGGGTGGCACAAGCAAAAGAAGCCTTCCAGAGGATGGCAAGATTAACCAACACGGAAAGGGGCCTAAGCCACATAGCTATGAGGCAGCTCTATTTAGCTTGTGTAATAAGCGTATCTGACTATGCAAGCCAGGTATGGTGGAGGGGCCAGAAACATTTCCTAGAAAAGCTACAAGGACTCCAAAATATAGCAGTGAGAAAGATCTTAGGCTGCTTTAAAACTTCTCCAATAATGCCAATGGAAGTTGAAGCCTGCTTATGTCCACCAGCAATTAGATTGAAGCAAAATAGGCGGAAATATGCTATAAGAATGCTGGCTCTTTCTAGGAACCATCCACTAACAAAGGCCTTAAATCAAGAGCTAAACTTTGTGGACCCAGAAAAAGAAGATCTAATTAGAGAAACTCTACAAATTGAAAAAGTTCAAGATTCTCTACCAAAGAAACTAGACCTAAGCCATAGGGAGAAAATAATCTCTAACTTCTACCCCCCCTGGAAAAGGAAATTACCCTATCAAGTTATTATTTCAGGACTTAGCAAGGAAGAGCAAGCCAAACATCATAAAACCAAGCTTCAAGATTCATGGTGCCTAAACCAGGCAATTTTTTATACTGACGCCTCCTGGAGCCAAGAAGGAAAAGGAGTTGGAATTGCTTGCTTCAAAATAGAGAATAACTTAGAAAAAATACTCTACCAGAAAAACATTGGACCAGACTGTACAGTATTTGATGGAGAGTTAGAAGCTATTACTCTGGCTCTAGAAGATGTGGCTCAACAGCAAGAAAGTGAAGAGCACATAGTTATTTATTCTGACAGTCAAGCTGCACTTCAAAGACTGAAGTCAGCTGATGATAAACCTGGCCAGTCATGAATAAGGAGGGCTATGATTGCAGCAGAAAAACTTGCAGAGAAAAAGATTAAAATTACTCTAGAATGGGTTCCAGCTCATCTGGATATTTATGGAAATGACACAGCAGACAAATTAGCCAAAGAAGCGTCATTCTTTGAACAAGAAAATGAAACATTGATACCACTTACATACAGCAGAATTAAAAAAGAAATAGAAATACTCAAAATAGAAGAATGGCAGAATGTTTTAGATGCCTACAGTCAGCCACAGACAGGGCATTCCTCAACGTACTCCAAGCAATATAATTGGATCCTTAGGAAGACACCTTGGTTAGGAAGGGGTATTAAAAAGCAGATTAGCTCAGCTTTTTATCAACTCAAACTTGGGCATGGATACTTTAATGCTTATTTTAAAAGAATAGGTAGAACAACAAATGAACTCTGCAGTTGTGGAGCTAAGCAGACACCAAGGCACTTATTACTCCAATGTAGTAGGTACTCTAGAGAAAGAAAAGATATGAAAGAAAGATTTAAGGGAATCAGATTGACAATGCCTTTACTTCTACACACTAGTAAAGGATTAGAGGCAACTACTGAATTTATCATAAAGACAAAAATCTCAACAAGGAGGTGGTATAGTGACCAGGAATAAGAAGGGTGAGGCAAAAGAGGACAGCTGATTGAAAGATAAATTGGAAGATTTAAATAAATTGTTTGGGCTAAGCAAATATTTCTTTATTTAAGGGTTATTATTCTATGCAGGTATTATATGCAGTTATTTCATTGAGTCATTGTTACTCCAGGGTTCATTAGAATGGTATATATGGGTTTTTATATTCAAGCAAGGAAATTATAAATGTATCTTAGATGCACATCCTACATAGTCTTAGACTAATAAAGGATGTAAATGGAAAAAAAAAAAAAAAAAAAAAAAAAGACAAATAACAGACTTATCCTTATTCAAGACCCAAATACTAGGCAACCATTCTCTCCCCTTCAAACTAGATACAAGATTAACCAAGCATTTAAGGCCAGGGGTGTAAATGGACCAGTTGTGGCTATTGTATCACAAACAAGAAAGGAGAACATTGCTTTAATTAAAACTGGACCATACTCAGCTGACTACCTATTAGGAAAAGTGGATATTTGGAGAAATTTGGCTTCACATGAAATAGCCATGAAGGATGAAGCATGGTATAAAGTCATTATCCATGGAATTCCTACTACAGAATTCCAAACTATTGAAGACTTAAGCACTATTCCTGAGGAAATTGCAACCTTTAATCATGGGCTGATCAAAATAGAGAATAACTTAGAAAAAATACTCTACCAGAAAAACATTGGACCAGACTGTACAGTATTTGATGGAGAGTTAGAAGCTATTACTCTGGCTCTAGAAGATGTGGCTCAACAGCAAGAAAGTGAAGAGCACATAGTTATTTATTCTGACAGTCAAGCTGCACTTCAAAGACTGAAGTCAGCTGATAATAAACCTGGCCAGTCATGGATAAGGAGGGCTATGATTGCAGCAGAAAAACTTGAAGAGAAAAAGATTAAAATTACTCTAGAATGGGTACCAGCTCATCTGGATATTTATGGAAATGACACAGCAGACAAATTAGCCAAAGAAGCGTCAATCTTTGAACAAGAAAATGAAACATTGATACCACTTACGTACAGCAGAATTAAAAAAGAAATAGAAATACTCAAAATAGAAGAATGGCAGAATGTTTTAGATGCCTACAGTCAGCCACAGACAGGGAATTCCTCAACATACTCCAAGCAATATAATTGGATCCTTAGGAAGACACCTTGGTTAGGAAGGGGTATTAAAAAGCAGATTAGCTCAGCTTTTTATCAACTCAAACTTGGGCATGGATACTTTAATGCTTATTTTAAAAGAATAGGGAGAACAACAAATGAACTCTGCAGTTGTGGAGCTAAGCAGACACCAAGGCACTTATTACTCCAATGTAGTAGGTACTGTAGAGAAAGAAAAGATATGAAAAAAGATTTAAGGGAATCAGATTGACAATGCCTTTACTTCTACACATTAGTAAAGGATTAGAGGCAACTACTGAATTTATCATAAAGACAAAAATCTCAACAAGGAGGTGGTATAGTGACCAGAAATAAGAAGAGTGAGGCAAAAGAGGACAGCTGATTGAAAGATAAATTGGAAGATTTAAATAAATTGTTTGGGCTAAGCAAATATTTCTTTATTTAAGGGTTATTATTCTATGTAGGTATTATATGCAGTTATATCATTGAGTCAGTGTTACTCCAGGGTTCATTAGAACGGTATATATGGGTTTTTATATTCAAGCAAGGAAATTATAAATGTATCTTAGATGCACATCCTACATAGTCTTAGACTAATAAAGGATGTAAATGGAAAAAAAAAAAAAAAAAAAAAAAAAATCATGGGCTGAAAGTCATTGGTCAACCTTACTGGATTACCCCAGAGGAAAAAAGAAAGAACAAAGTAGCAGGTTCAATAGTTGTAGCCTTTGAAACTGAAGATCAAGCCAGACTAGCAATCCCAAGGAAACTGATTGTTGCAGGGAGATCACTTAAAGCAGAAAAATATATGAATATTCCTTCCTCTACACAATGCAATAGATGCCAGGGATTTGGACATCTAAGTACTAAATGCAGATGGGAGGCCAAATGCCAGTACTGTGCAGGACTCCACAATATTAAGCAGCATGTCTGTACACAGTGCAACAGTATTGGGAAAAAATGTGTCCACCTGACTCCAAAGTGTGCTAATTGTGGAGAGGCACATACAGCTGACAAGGACAGCTGTCAAGTTAGAGTTGCTATCCTAGCAAGGACAGCAAGTGCAAATGAAGCACAAACTAGAGGTGAAGATAAGGAGGTTTTTTGATTGGAGAACTTAAAATCCTCCAATGCAACTTGAACAGAAGTATACAGGCCTTAGAAAATGCTCTACAATTAGCAGTAGAGCTAAATATTGAAATATTGGCAGTCCAAGAACCTTGGCTTCCACAAGTTAGAGGGAACACAACATATAGAGATATTCAATCTATAAGCCACAACTCTTTTATTCAACTTTTTCCAACAATTCAAGGAGATTACCCCAGACCTAGGGCCATGTACTATATATCAAGAGGCAGAGAGTCCATAGTTTCTCAATGGGAAGATTGTCCAAAAGATTCAGATATAATAGGGGTAAATTTGTAACACCATGGACAGATATTAACATTAGTCAATATCTACAGCCAGAAAAATCAAAGAAGCGACAATTTGAAGACTATTGAAAGGATCAAAAATTATCTTACAATACCTCAAAATTGCATAGTTGTAGGAGATTTCAATGAGCACCATCCAGACTGGGATTCCTACTCTCCAAGATCTACTAATGCAGAGGACTTGAAGTTTTGGTTTGAGGATCAGGGTCTCTCTCTAATGAATAAGATTGGAAAAGGAACTTTCTATAGGGCTGGTATGGAACTCCAATCAGTTCTTGACCTAACTTTGGCAACAGAAAGTACTGGCAAGCTAGTAGAAGACCGGCAAACCTTAACCACAGGATCAGATCATGAAGGTATCTTATTTACTATTAGAAATAGGAGAAATTGTGACATACAAGATGAGCCTTCTACATCAAGAAGGTTTAATACAGACAAAGCCAACTGGTCTGAATATAAGAAGGAAATTAAGAAGTCCTTATTTCAATCACAAATTCTCAATCCTACATACTTACAAAGCCTGAGCAAGGGAAAAATTAAGGATATTCTAGACGGAAACACGCTTACTAGGCAATTAGATGAAGTGGGTGAGGAACTTAATAGAAACATTCTTAGGGCATCTGAAAAGACTATTCCAAAGATCAAGGGTGGTGCAAAAGTTAAGCCATGGTGGTCTGATGACCTTAAAAATCTAAGGAAAACAATGATGAGGAAGCAAAGGAAGATGGGTATCAGAAAAGCCTCTACTGTATAATATACATATGGAGATTGCCAGGTCATAGTGTTCTATGATTCTGGTCTGGCCTTTTAGCCAAGTGGTGATGCATCTATCTCGTGTATCATGTAGGATGGCAACCTTTAGCCTGACACCCACCTCTTGACCCCTGTCTCCAGCCTCGCTGTCTACATACCGCTTATGACATAATCATAGAAGATTCTTAAGGTCTAGCACTGGCACTTTGTCACCCACTTAGTGTGTATTCAGTTCTGGCTTAGTAAGCAAGTATGGGTTAAGCTTACGGAGTCTAGGCATATATATATATTATAGGGGGGGTAATGTCAGGAAAGCCTCTACTGTATAATATAGATATGGAGATTGTCAGATTATAGTGTTCTATGATTCTGGTCTGGCCTTTTAGCCAAGTGGTGATGCATCTATCTCGTGTATCATGTGAATGGCAACCTTTAGCCTGACACCCACCTCTTGACCCCTGTCTCCAGCCTCGCTGTCTACATACTGCTTATGACAATGGGCATAGAAATTAAAAAAGGGTGTTTAAAGCAGGAGTACTTGAATGCAAGTAATGCATACTTCCAGGCAATTAAAACTGCAAAGAAGAACCATTGGAATGAGTTCTTAGAGAGAGAAGACCCAGGCTCTATTTTTAAGGCTATATCTTATACTAAAAATAAGCAGATAACAAAACTGCCTAGTATACAAGATGGAAATGGAGAACTTGCACAAGACTTTGAAGAGAAAGCTAAGGCATTGAAAGACAAGTTATTTCCAGCACCTCCAGAGTCAACTCCTATGGATTGGAGCCAACATGTGGAGGGAAATTGGGAATGGCCTGAGCTAACACCTGAGGAAGTAGAAAAAGCCTGCTGCCGGCCTTCTAAAGGAAAAGCTCCTGGATCAGATGGTATCAGCTGGTCTATGACTGAGCAAGCGTATAAGGCAAATAAGGAAATATTTGTTCAAGTCTATTCACTTTACTTTAATCTAGGATTCTAACCAAAATGCTGGAGACAAGCCACAGGAATTGTGCTAATGAAGCCAGCAAAACCAGACTATTCCCAGCTAAAGGCATATAGGGTAATTTCCCTACTTAACTGTTTAGGTAAAGACTTGGAAAGGATCCTAGCCCAGAGATTGGGTTACTTGGCTGAAACATCTAACCTTCTAGATCCCTCACAGATAGGTGGAAGATTAAAGAAGTCTGCTGTGGATGCTTGCTTACTGCTTCAAGCTAAGATTGAATCAGAAAAGGGTGCAAAAAGAAAAACAACTACATTATTCTTAGATGTTAAAGGATGATTTGATCATGTTTCAAAGAACCAACTTTTGGCTAAAATGAGTAAATTTGGACTACCCCTCAGCCTCCTATCATGGGTCTCATCATTCCTCAGCCAGCGAGTACTGAGACTGACATTTGATGGAAAAACTGTCGCGTTTCAGGTCTAATTTCTATTTGTGTTGTTGTGGATATGATGGTTTCTGGCTGAAGACCTGTTTGTTGATCTAACGCAACCGACAAGGATATTCTGCACAGGCCACATGTAGGTCACTTGTTTCGCCGTAAATAGCCATCAATATTTACATGTTTGGTTTGTTTGCCACGACACCGGGAGGAATAACTTGACCATTATTATTATTAGCATTGTTTATGATTGATGTCAAGCTGGCTCACGGGTGGAAACATCTAACAATAGAAATCAGGATGAGGTTAAGTTGTTTATACCTAGTTTATTCACGGAAAAGAGGCTCATATATATAAACTATTTAGTTTTATCAAAAGAAGGAGAACAACAGTTCCCATAACATCTTTTTCCACTGCCTATGCCTAGCATTTTACTATAACTTAATAAAAACAGAGGGATTTTCACCAATACAAACAGGGATTCCTCAAGCAAGTCCTATCTCACCTATCTTGTTCCTAATTTATCTCAGAGATATATTCAAGTTAATAGCAGTGACTTTTCTCTCATATATTGATGATATCTCCCTGACAGTCTTATCTCCTAGCTTTATGAAATATATCCAAATACTAGAGAGGGAAGTTCAAATCCTGGAAGATCTTGGAAGGCAAAATGCTGTTCAATTTGATATTGCAAAGACAGAACTAATACATTTTGAAGATTCAAAAGCTGCCAGACAATGGTTAATTAAATTATCTAATGGCACTGTGAAGAAGCCTTCTCAAGTGGTTAAATGGCTAAGGATCTGGTTTGACAATAGACTTACCTTTAAACAGCATGTTACAACAAGAGTTGGACAAGGCTGACTTCTATAGAATGGCAAGACTAACTAATTCAGAAAAAGGCCTAAGCCCTATAGCCATGAGGCAGCTATACCTTGCAAGCGTTACCAGTGTTTATGACTACGCAAGTCAGGTTTGGTGGAAAGGCCAAAAGTGTTGAATTTAATCATATAAGTGACAAACTGTGAAATCACTCAATGCATTGTAATAATTAATTTGTTGAAATTAATTATGCAAGAAATATTTGTGCAAGCTTATGCATAAATATTATGGAATAAATTTATGCAAAGTATAAGACTTATGAATACTATCTAGGATAAGATCATGCATAGCTGTGTACAGGGTTTAATAATCTAGCAAGGATCTGAGATAGACATCAATATTGTGTTGGAAAATTGATATTAGGATCAACATTAATGTTGTGTTGGAATATTGATATTAGGATCCGCATCAATAGTGTGCTTTGAAACAAACAAACTAGTTTGTGCCTAAGCGCCACTAGTGTAAATTGTGGGGCTTGCTAGGCGCTAAGAATGATCGTCGGTGGGATAGTATGGGTTTCCTACTTTTGTATTTTCCTTATTCACTTCACTTTCTCTTCTTACAAACCTTGTCACACAAAATGTATATAATCTGGTGTTCCCACCACATTCCTTCATCATCCACAACCATCACTACTATATCTTTTATTGTCTTTACTACAATAAGATATAAACTTATCTTCGATTATAATTATACTCGTTCACACAATTATCTTCCACACATAAAATATAATTCCTATCATCATAAGTGAATATAATTTTATTTCTTTTAACAGGTTATGAGCCCGGTGCTCCAAACTGCCATTATAACCTCACTTTAAGGAGATCGAACGCTAATCTTTTGACAATCCAGACTTAAACCACTTCAAGATGGACCCATCCAAAACCTCTATTGCCAAACTTTCAGGCACAACAAACTATCAAGTATGGGCAATCTAAATGAAGTCTTATCTTATTGCTCAAGACCTTTGGGAGGTTATTTAACCAAAGTCAATGTCTTTAGCAACATCAACCACAAAGTCTGCAAACTCAAAAGCTATGTCACTAATTATACTATCTTGTGAAGATCATGTGATCAGGTTGTTGGATCCAGATGATTTGGCATGCTCAGCTTGGAGAAAACTGGAGAAATAATATGGGCATGTTGGATTTAGTGCACGACATCTAGCATTCCAGTCACTAGTTTCAACAAATATATCTTCTTGCGAATCTACGGACCAGTTCATTGATCAATTCAGAACAAACATGAACACACTTAGCCAGATGACTACCAATACTTTGCCCCAATGGCTACTACTATCAATCTTTATCAATAATGTGTCATGTAAATATGAAGCTTGGACTCAATCTGTAATGCAACAAGTCCGCTCAAAGTTCATATCAGAGGACTCACGCACATATTTGGATGAGATCATAGCAAGTTTGATTGATGAAGCAAGGAGAACAAACCAAATGTCAGATAATGGAAACTCTGCAATGATTGCAAGAAGAGGTGGGAATGGTGGAAACGGAAAACCTAAGCCAATTTGCAAACACTGTGGAAAAGTACACAAATCAGAAAACTGTTGACAAATGTTCCCAGAAAAACGACCAAGTGGGCGGGTTCAATCATCAAACCATGCTCAGGCTGAATCTGTTGAATATAATCATATAAGTGACAAACTATAAAATCACTTAAGACATTGCATTAATTAATCTGTTGAAATTAATTATGCAATATATATTTGTGCAAACTTATGCACAATTATTATGGAATAAGTTTAAGCAAAGTATAAGACTTATGAATGCTATCTAGGATCAGACCTAGCATAGATGTGTACAGGGTATAATAATCTAGCAAGGACTTATGATTGAAATCAATATCTTACAAGTGACAAAGCATATTTTGACAAATAAAATATACAAGGGGTCAAATTATGGTTTTGTTGAAATGTACCAGGGGTTAGATTATGCATGAATATGTACTAGGATATAGACTTTGGCATGGGTCTAGATAAGACAAGGGTTTATAAATGTTGAGGTGTTGGATCGCGCTTTGACGCTAACTAAATAGCATGTGCATTTTTTTTTTTTTTTTTTTTTTCCATTTACATCCTTTATTAGTCTAAGACTATGTAGGATGTGCATCTAAGATACATTTATAATTTCCTTGCTTGAATATAAAAACCCATATATACCATTCTAATGAACCCTGGAGTAACAATGACTCAATGAAATAACTGCATATAATACCTGCATAGAATAATAACCCTTAAATAAAGAAATATTTGCTTAGCCCAAACAATTTATTTAAATCTTCCAATTTATCTTTCAATCAGCTGTCCTCTTTTGCCTCACCCTTCTTATTCCTGGTCACTATACCACCTCCTTGTTGAGATTTTTGTCTTTATGATAAATTCAGTAGTTGCCTCTAATCCTTTACTAGTGTGTAGAAGTAAAGGCATTGTCAATCTGATTCCCTTAAATCTTTCTTTCATATCTTTTCTTTCTCTAGAGTACCTACTACATTGGAGTAATAAGTGCCTTGGTGTCTGCTTAGCTCCACAACTGCAGAGTTCATTTGTTGTTCTCCCTATTCTTTTAAAATAAGCATTAAAGTATCCATGCCCAAGTTTGAGTTGATAAAAAGCTGAGCTAATCTGCTTTTTAATACCCCTTCCTAACCAAGGTGTCTTCCTAAGGATCCAATTATATTGCTTGGAGTACGTTGAGGAATGCCCTGTCTGTGGCTGACTGTAGGCATCTAAAACATTCTGCCATTCTTCTATTTTGAGTATTTCTATTTCTTTTTTAATTCTGCTGTATGTAAGTGGTATCAATGTTTCATTTTCTTGTTCAAAGAATGACGCTTCTTTGGCTAATTTGTCTGCTGTGTCATTTCCATAAATATCCAGATGAGCTGGAACCCATTCTAGAGTAATTTTAATCTTTTTCTCTGCAAGTTTTTCTGCTGCAATCATAGCCCTCCTTATCCATGACTGGCCAGGTTTATCATCAGCTGACTTCAGTCTTTGAAGTGCAGCTTGACTGTCAGAATAAATAACTATGTGCTCTTCACTTTCTTGCTGTTGAGCCACATCTTCTAGAGCCAGAGTAATAGCTTCTAACTCTCCATCAAATACTGTACAGTCTGGTCCAATGTTTTTCTGGTAGAGTATTTTTCTAAGTTATTCTCTATTTTGAGGCAAGCAATTCCAACTCCTTTTCCTTCTTGGCTCCAGGAGGCGTCAGTATAAAAAATTGCCTGGTTTAGGCACCATGAATCTTGAAGCTTGGTTTTATGATGTTTGGCTTGCTCTTCCTTGCTAAGTCCTGAAATAATAACTTGATAGGGTAATTTCCTTTTCCAGGGGGGGTAGAAGTTAGAGATTATTTTCTCCCTATGGCTTAGGTCTAGTTTCTTTGGTAGAGAATCTTGAACTTTTTCAATTTGTAGAGTTTCTCTAATTAGATCTTCTTTTTCTGGGTCCACAAAGTTAAGCTCTTGATTTAAGGCCTTTGTTAGTGGATGGTTCCTAGAAAGAGCCAGTATTCTTATAGCATATTTCCGCCTATTTTGCTTCAATCTAATTGCTGGTGGACATAAGCAGGCTTCAACTTCCATTGGCATTATTGGAGAAGTTTTAAAGCAGCCTAAGATCTTTCTCACTGCTATATTTTGGAGTCCTTGTAGCTTTTCTAGGAAATGTTTCTGGCCCCTCCACCATACCTGGCTTGCATAGTCAGATACGCTTATTACACAAGCTAAATAGAGCTGCCTCATAGCTATGTGGCTTAGGCCCCTTTCCGTGTTGGTTAATCTTGCCATCCTCTGGAAGGCTTCTTTTGCTTGTGCCACCCTAGTATCAACATGATACTTAAAGGATAAGGCTTGGTCAAACCAGATTCCTAACCATTTGACCATGCTTTTTGGAGAGACTACAGAACCATTTGGGAGGGTCAGACTGTAATCCCGGCTTGCTTTTGAGTTCTCATAATGGATGAGATCAGTCTTTTCCATATCAAATTCAACTGCAGAGTCCAGTCCTAATTCATGCAGCTTTTTTGCCTCCCTCTCTAAGATCTCTACATTCTTCTTTAAGCTTGTAGATGAAGCTGTTAGAGAAATATCATCAATGTATGACATAAAGGTGACAGAATTTGATGTAAACATTTCCCTTATATAAATCAAGAATAGTATTGGAGAGATGGGACTACCCTGAGGTATTCCAGTTTCAATATCTGTGAATTCTTCTGATTCTCCATCAAAGGCTAGTTTAAGTTTTCTTTGACTTAGAAATGTTGATACCCAACTCAGCAGGCTAAGAGGTAGCTTAAGTCTGCTCATAATTCCTAAAAGTTGGTTCCTAGAGACATGGTCAAAGGCACCCTTGACATCTAGAAAGAGGGTGGAAGTCTTCCTTTTAGCTGCCTTTTCAGTCTGTATTTTATTGACTAGAAGTAGGCAAGCATCTACTGCTGACTTTTTTAATCTACCTCCTATCTGAGAGGGATCTAGAAGGTTAGTAGTCTCTGCTAAGTAGCCCAGCCTTACAGCACTAATCCTCTCTAGAGCTTTCCCAAGGCAATTTAGCAATGAGATAATTCTATAGGCTTTTGGCTGAGAATAGTCTGGCTTGCTTGGTTTTCTTAGCACTATTCCTGTAGCTTGTCTCCAACAGGCTGGCTGATATCCAAGGTTGAAATATAAGGAATAGATCTTGAAGAACCACTCCTTATTGGCTTTATATGCATGTTTGATAATTTCCCAATTAATTTGGTCTGGTCCAGGTGCTTTCCCCTTTGAAAGGTGACAGCAAGCCCTCTCTAGCTCTGATTGGGATAACTCTGGCCATTCCCACTTTCCTTCCTTATGAGATGCCCAGTCGAGAGGAACTGTCACTGGAGGATTTGGAAATAACTTTTGTCTTAGAGCTTCAGACTTTTCAGAAAATGTTGTCTTTAAGTTTCCATTGCTGTCTTGAATAGAAGGTAGTTTGCTAAATTGTTGATTCTTAGTAAAAGCCAAGGCTTTGTAGATAGTAGAGGGATCCTCTCCTTCCAGAAAAGCATTCCAATGATTTTTCTTAGCTGTCTTGATATCTTGGAAATATTGGTTTCTTGCATCTAGGTAGTTTCTTTTTTTCTGCATGTTTGCAGAGTCAGCATAGAGGAGTCTCTGGGTCCTCATCATTTTTTTCCTTCTCTCTTTAAGCTTCTCTGTCCACCATGGCTTTGGATTAGGTCCTGATCTTTTCTTTGGTATAGATTTTTCTGCTGCTTGAAGTATAATCTGGGTCATTTCCTGGCCCATTTTGTCTAGTATTAATTGAACTCCTAAGATATTATAAATAATATCTTTAGTAGAAACTCTGGCTAGGTCTATAAATACTTCAGGCCTGAAAAATTCTGACTCCTGGAATAGTTTTTTTTTTTTTTTAATCCATTTTCATCCTATATAAGTCTACGACTATCGGAGGATGTGCACTCCCTTAGGAGTGCATTCTCTATATTTAGCTAAATAACAGCAGCTCCAATTTTTATTTTCCAGTCTTATGCATTTGAACTCCAGGAATAGTTCTTGACTAATCTTTTCAAACTTTGACCAGTCTGCCTTATCTGTCTTAAAACCCTGGGACAATGCTGTGTTTTGACCTGGGATATTGGCCTGTTTCAAGACTGTGAATAGAATTCCTTGATGGTCTGACCCTGTGTCAATTGTTTGCCAATCTTGGATTAATTTTTCTGTCTGGTTAGTTCCAAGGGTGAGGTCAATAACTGAAGGACAGCTCATATGTGGTCTATAAAAGGTTCCCACTCCAACAGTATTTACCACCACTAGACCTTGTTCTTCAAACCATAATTTTAAGCTATCTGCCTGAGTTGATTTAGGGTAGAAAGGATCCCAATCTGGGTGATGTTCATTGAAATCTCCCAATACTATGCTCTTTGTTGGAATTTTCATGCCTTCTTTAAACCTTTCAATTGTTGTAAGATTATTCTCTTGACATTGATTTTTTGATTATATATGTTAGTAAGAATAATATGATAGTCCTTGGTCTGGATATTCCTAGCTATCATATCTGCATCCTCAGGGAACCCTGGAATGCAGCTAACTTGAGGGTTAAATTTTTTCAATATATAAAACATGGTCCTAGGTCTTATTTTTGGATCTCTTAGGAGTGGAAATATTTGGATAAAGCTGGGGTGTGAAATTGACTTGACATCTTGATATGTATTTCCTTCTCTCAAATTTGGTGTCCATGGTTCTTGCACTGCCACTATTCCTACCCCTAGCTCTAATGCTAGTTGTAGGGTATTTTCTGTTGCCTGTATGCTTCTGTTCAAGTTAGATTGTAAAACTTTGAGTTGTCCTATCATAAAGACTCCTCTCTTTCAGTCCTAGTTTCTTGCTGCTCCTTTGCTACTCTTTCTTGAATAGCTTTTCGAAAGGGGCAGTCCTCCTTGTCAGCTGTGTGGGACCCTGAGCAGTTAGAGCACTTAGGAACTAGGTGAATGCATCTCTTTCCAATTACTTTGCATGTTGAACAGCAATGTTTTTGAGTAATATGTGGACCAGCACATAGCTGGCACTTAACTTCCCATCTGCATTGTTTTTCCAAATGTCCATATCCTTGGCACTTTGGACACTGGCTTGTAACAGGTGTGTTGACATACCTCTCAGCCATCAGTGATCTTCCTCCTATAATCAACCTCTGTCTAATTGCTTGTTTAGCCTCTGCTTCAGTTTCAAAAGCTACTACAATAGAGCCTGCTACTTGATTTTTTCTTCTTTCTTCTGAGGTTATCCAATATGGCATGCCTATAATCTTCATTCCATTATTAAAGACAGCAATTTCTTCACCAATGCTGCTCAAATCCTCCATTGATGCAAATTCAGTGGTTGGCACACCATGAATAACCACTTTGTGCCAGGGCTCATCTTTGATAGCAGTCACATGTGGTGCTAAGTTCCTCCAAATATCAACTTTCTCTAATAGAAAATCAGCTGAATATGCTTCTGTTGTTGTCAAGGCTATGTTTTCTTTTCTTGTACTAGAGACTATAGAAATCACTGGTCCCTGGACTCCACGTGATTTAAAAGCCTGATTGATCTTGTCTCTAACTTGTAAGGGGGAAAAGCTTTGTCTTGTAGTGTTGTCTTGAAGTAGAACAATTCTGTTTGACTTCTTCTGCTTTAGTGCTGTTTTCTTGTGCTTGACTTGAGTCCATTCCTTGTCTTGTCTAGCTCCTGGGGTAGCTATCTTACTCCAGAGTTTAGGAGTTGTACTAGATTGGCCTTGAGTATCTTGTTGGGATAGTGTATTGGTTGAGGTTTGGTTAGTTAAATTTACTTGCTGCTGCAAAATTCCTGTCTTGAGGGTAGGTCCTTGGCTGGCTGGGTTATTTCCTTTCCTTGCAGAAGTCTCCAGCATTTGAGCAGTGTTTTCTAGTCTTTGTAATTGTGCTGTTAAAACTGAGACATCCCTAGGTAGGTTGCCATCTTTCTCCATATATTCCCTGAAAATATTTAATAGATCAAGGATCTTTGTCTGTTTAGCTCTAGATTCTGCCATGTGTGCTGCCTTAATTAAAAAATCTCTGGCAGTAGCAATGCAATCATCAGAGCCATTGATAAGCTCTGTAACTTTGATTGTTCCTGGTCCAGTATGTTTCTTTGAAGCATTTTCTGAAAAGTTTACTTTTCTTTTTTGGCTAGTACCTGACATCTCTGGTTGTAACTTCCTTTTCACTTCTTCTGGGCTCATATATTGTGTTCTATCTCTCTCTTTGTTGAGGAGATCAGAGATGCCTTTGTTAGCCATATCCTGGTCAAATCCCTCAGATGATTCTCCATATTTGCCAGGAAATGGAAAAGCACCACTCTCCTCATAAAAATCTGCATCTTCCAGGTCATCTAAATGTTGAAATGTATCCAGGGCCATATGGTCTGGATTGTTAGATAGTGGATCTGGAGAATCAGACCTATCCATTTTTGTTTTATTTTTATTTTTATTTTTATTTTTTTTTATTATATATGTATATTTTTTTTTTTTTTTATTAATATCTTATATTTTGGCTGATTTGATTTTTGTAGGAAAAAAAAATAAGAAAGAAAAAAAAAAAAACAAATCTTTTGTGGTTTTTTATTTTTTATTTTTATTTTTTTTTTTTTTAAAAGTATTTGCTGACTATATGGTTGTAAAGTAAAATTTGAAATTATGATTTTGTGGGAAAAAAATTTTCTCGCTTAATGGCGGCCCGCAGAGACCAAGAGCGCAAAAGTTTCGCACACACCAATAATTCAAACTTTGATTCCTGATAACTCTTTCAAAATTTGTTGTATTCTGCTGAAAATTTTTCTGCTGAGAGAAAATATTTTCCACAAAGTGTAATGTCAATTTCAGCTTAAATAAGTAAGGTTTGGGGTGTTTGTTGTTGGAAGAGGTAGGTTCCCCTTATGAAAAATTTAGAACAACCCTTGTCAAATTTTCAAAGTCAAATAACTTTTGAACCAGATATTTTCTTTAGATAAAAATTATATTCTCAGAATGTGCTTGTCAATCTGTATATAATGATACTAAAATCAAGTTGTTATCACGATTTTTGAAATTTCGAAAAGTTTGGTGATCCTCCACAAATTACCTTCTTAATCCATTTTCATCCTATATAAGTCTACGACTATCGGAGGATGTGCACTCCCTTAGGAGTGCATTCTCTATATTTAGCTAAATAACAGCAGCTCCAATTTTTATTTTCCAGTCTTATGCATTTGAACATCTCGAGTGCCCTAGACTCTATTTATTCCTACCACAAAAAATCAATAAAAACCCTCCAAAATAACCCCTAAAATAACTTAACCCAAACCAAACAAAAGAAATTTCTAAACTTTATGATTCATTCCAAAAGTTCTCATCCTCAGTATCACCTAGATACCATTTTCGAGTTGCTATTTTTGTCTTCATAATATATTCCACAGTAGCTTCGACACCCTTATTTGTATGGAGGAGCTGGGGAAGTGTGAGTCTCTTGGTACACAGCTTGTCTTCTACTCTCTCTCTTTCCTTTCTATATCTTTTACACCCCAGTAGAAGATGCCTTGGTGTTTGCTTTGCACCACAAGTACATTCATCATTGTCTCTTTTTCCTACACTTTTTAAGTATGATTTGAAATATCCATGACCAAGTTTCAATTGAAAAAAGGCTGAGCAAATCTCTTTTCTTGTTCCTCTTGGTGTCCATAACTTCTTTCTTATCTGCCAAGGAAAGATGGATCCATAAGAACTAGTTGAAATTGGACTCTTTGCTTTTATCTTAGTCAATCTATTCATCCACTCTTCATTCTTTACTTGTTGTATCATCTGTGCTAAATAGGCAAAGCTTGAGGGATAATCACCATCAGGTGATTTAGATGCTGCGTCTTTAGCTAGTTGATCTACTTCTTCATTTCCAAGGATATCTGAGTGACTTGGTACCCACTCCAAGGTGATATTTGTCCCATTCTCTGATAATGTCCTTGCTGCCAATATTGCTCTATTGACCCAAAACTGCCCAGGATTATCAGTTGCTGATTTAAGTCGATTGAGAGCTGCTTGACTATCAGAATATATAACAATCTTTTCTCGAAAACTTGCCCTCGTGCTAGCATGTTCGAGTGCTCTAGTTATTGCTTCAAGTTCTCCATTGTATATAATGTTTTCAAGTCCCATATTGTTATATTCTGCCCAAGTTTCAGAGCTTTGTTGATCATAGGCCTTGAATGCTATACCTACTCCTTGAGCATCTGGATAAACAGAGGCATCTGTGTAATAGATAATTATAGATTTTCCGGTTGATTCTCTGACCTTTTCCCTGTGAATAAGTACTTGCTCTTCTTTTTCTAGCTTGCTAATAAAAACACTATAGGGTATTTTCTTCTTCCAAGGTGGGTAGTAGTTACTGATAAGTGGCTCTATCTCTTCTAAATCAATGTCCTCAGGCAGAGATTGAGTAATAAGGACTAATTGATCTTTCCTTGAATTTTTGTCATTGTCCAGTTCTACAGATTCCATTTTTCTTTGATTGCTAGAGAGATCGGATGCTTTTTCATTAATTGTAGGTTTCTGAGTGCATATTTTCTCCTTGTATTATTGAGTCGAACTTCAGGAGGACAAAGACAGGCCTCTACTTCCATTGGCTTAATAGGAGATGATCTAAAACATCCCAGTATTTTCCTAAGTGCAATATTTTGTAGTGCTTGTAGTTTGTCCAAAAACCCTTTCTGACCTTTCCACCAGACCTGGCTAGCATAATCTGATATACTTGTAACACAAGCTAGATAGAGCTGTCTCATAGCTGATGGACTCAGACCCCTCTCTATATTTGTTAGTCTAGTCATTCTAAGAAATGCTGCTTTGGCTTGTGATATTCTTCTTGCAACATGCTGTTTAAAGGTTAGTCTGTTGTCAAACCAAACTCCTAGCCACTTGACAACTTTAGAAGGATGAACTTGGCTTCCTCCTTGTAAAGTCAAGCACCTATTATTAGCTTCCTTAGAGTCCTCAAAATGAATAAGTTCTGTCTTGCTAGTATCAAATACAACTGCATTTTTACTTCCCAGATCTTCCAATAATTTTACCTCTCTTTCTAGTATAGATATATTCTTCTTAAAGCTTGAAGAAGACACTGTAAGAGATATATCATCAATATAAGAAAGAAATTGAACTGCCTTAGAGTCAAACATATCTCTGATGTAAATCAAGAAAAGAATTGGTGACGCAGGACTCCCCTGTGGAATTCCAGTTCTTATTGATGTAAATTCTTCAGCTTTACCATCAAAACTCAGTCTAAGTTTCCTCTCACTGAGAAAAGTAGAGACCCAATATAAGAGACTAGAGGGTAGGCCAAGTTTACTCATAATCTTCAAAAGTTGATTTTTAGCCACATGGTCAAATGCCCCTTTCACATCCAGGAAGAGTGTAGATGTCTTTCTTTTGTTCTTTTCTCTGACTCTATCTTATTAAGAAGGAGAAGGCATGCATCTACTGCAGACTTCTTCAATCTTCCCCCAATTTGTGAAGGATCCAGTAAATGAGTTGTCTCAGCTAGATAGCCTAGTCTTTTTGCAATTACTTTCTCTAAGCTTTTTCCTAGACAGTTGAGGAGAGATATAACCCTATATGCCTTTGGCTGAGAGTAATCTGGCTTCCCTGGTTTGCGCAAGATAATTCCAGTGGCTTGTCTCCAGCAAATTGGTTGATACCCTATATTGAAAAAAAGTGAGTATATCTGAAAGAATAAATCTTTATTTGCTCTAAAAGAATATTCTATCATTTTCCAGTTGATCTCATCTGACCCTGGGGCTTTTCCTTTAGAGGGATGACAGCATGCCTGTTCCAGTTCTTCAGATGTAAGCTGAGGCCAGTCCCACGTGTCCTTGACTTGGTGAGCATTCCAATCTAGGGGGGAGGAATCTGGTGGGGTTGGAAACAACTTTGATCTCAGTGCATTGGATTTGTCTTGAAATTCAATAGCTAGGTCTCCATTTTCCTTCTGAATTGGTGGTAATTGTGTAGCCTTACTCTCCTTAGTATAAGATAAAGCTTTGAAAATAGATACTGGGTCTTCTTGCTCTAAGAAACTATCCCAGTGCTTCTTCTTGGCTGACTTTATCTCTTGGAAATATAGGTTTCGTGCTCTAAGATAATCATTTCTTCTTATATCATCCTTCCAGTTGACAGAGAGAGCTCTTTGTGCCTTTGTCATCTTTTTCCTAAGTATTTTAAGATCATTTGTCCACCATGGCTTTATCTTGGCGCCTAGCTTAGTCCTTGGAATAGTAGACTTTGCAGCTAAGAGAATGATATCAGTTAGTTCCTTCCCAACCTTATCTAACTCTGCTTCTAGCTCTGAATTTCCTTGAATGAGTTCATTAGTTACTCTTAACCTCAGATTATTCAGGTTATCTTCTCTAAGTATATTAGATACCCTAAATAAATCTTGGCTCATTTGTTGAAATTTATCCCAGTCAGCTTGGTTAGTATTAAATTTTCCTAGAGGTCTTGAAACTTTTTGATACTCAATTTTGTGATCTAGGATTGTAAAGATAATTCCTTCATGATCAGACCCTGATGTAATAGTCTGCCAATCATATAAATATCTTTCAGACCACTTAGTTGTGAGAGTAAGGTCTAATACTGAAGGATATTCCATTCCAGATCTGAAAAATGTCCCCTGCCCTATCTTGTTAGCTAAAGAAAGCTGCTGATCCTCAAACCATCCTGCCAGCTCATCAGCATTGGATGACTTCGGATAATGAGGGTCCCAGTCAGGATGATGCTCATTAAAGTCTCCTACTACAATGCTATTGGGGGGAATGGTGAGGCTATCTCGAATTCTCTGCATAGTCTTCAAGTTGTTAACTTCTTCTTGGTTCTTTTGATTATAAATATTGAAGATATTTATATTGAATTTTTGCCGCGAGATATTTATTGCCAGTAGATCTGGGTCCTTTGGGTATTCCATGCATCTGTTAACTATCATTCTTCTTTGTTGGGAAACATAAAACATAGTTCTAGGTCTAGATGTATTTCCTTCGAGAAGTGGAAATATTTGTATAAAAGATACATGGTTGATTGAGCAGATTTCACTAGAGCTTGAATTTCCTCTTACTAGTGGCAGCCATGGTTCTTGGACTGCTAGGATATCAATTTTAAGCTCGACTGCTAGCTGTAAAGCACTTTCTGTTGCCTGTATACTTCTGTTCAAATTGCATTGGAGTACTTTAAGTTGTTCAGTCATATTCTTTCTTCCCTTGATTCTCTAGCTTGGGATGCACTTGCTGCTGATCTTGCTAGGATAGAAACACGAACTTGGCAGTCTTCCTTATCTGCTGTGTGTGCTCCACCACAGTTTGTACATTTTGGAACCAAGTGAGCACATTTCTTCCCAATTACATTGCATTGAGTGCAAACATGCTGTTTTGTGTTATGGGCTCCACCACAATACTGGCATTTTGCATCCCACCTACACTTGATACTCGTATGTCCAAATCCTTGACAATGGGTACATTGAGTCGAAGAGGGATATTCATATATCTTTCTGCCATGAGTGACCTTCCTGCCAAGATTAATTTTTGAGAAATAGCTTTCTTAGCTTGTGATTCGTTCTCAAAGGCAACTACCACAGATCCAGCTACTTGATTCTTTCTTTTCTCTTCTGATGTGATCCAGTATGGCTGTCCAATAACCTTTAATCCAGAATTGAATGTTGCAATTTCTTCAGGGATACAGCTCAGATCCTCAAAGCTCGCAAACTCCGAAGTTGGTACTCCATGAATTACTACTTTGTACCAAGGTTCATCTTTCATTGCTATGACGTGAGGTGCTATATTTCTCCAAATATCTACTTTCTCTAGTAAAAAGTCTGCTGTATAAGGCCCAGTTGTTGTCAAGGAGATGTTTTCACTTCGTGTCTGAGAAACAATAGACACCACAGGACCTTCTACCCCTTTTGCTCTAAATTCTTGGTTAATTCTATTCCTCATTTGTAGAGGGGAAAAGGTTTGTCTAGTTGTCGAGTCCTGAATCAAAATTAACCTATTAATTAGCCTCTGCTTGGGTTCACTAGGCTTTTTTCTTGGCGTGACCTTGGTCCATTCCACATCTTTGGATTGGGCTGAGGATCCTGAAGGTCCACTTGCTGCTGATGCCACTGATGCCCATGAAACTCCTCTTTTTTCACTAGCTGGTTTATCAGGTTGAGATTGCCGAGGTTTTTCTGGTCCTTGAGATCTCTGAGTTTGTTGAGGTTTTTCGGCTGAATTTATTTTTTCCAAGTTGCCTACTCTAGTACTCCCTTGTTTGGCTTGTTTAGCTGAAGTCTGAAGTACCTGGGCAGTTTGTTCCAGTCTTTGGAGCTGTGCTGTCAAAATTGATGCCCCCCTAGGAATCTGTCCATCTTTTTCTATAAATTCTCGGAAAATATTTAGAAGATCAAGGATTTTGGTCTGCCTAGCTCTAGAGTCAGCAAGGTGAGCTGCCTTGACCAATAGATCCCGTGCCACAGCAATGCACTCCTCTGAATGTTCAATCTGATCAAGTAATGTGAAATTGCCCTTTCCTTTATTCCTTTTCACAGGTTGGTCATTAGTATGAAAAGATCTTTTTATTCCATTCCCAGGAACAAACTCAAAGTTCTCTGCCATTATAGGTCCATGTCTTTCAACATAAATCCTAGCTCTTTCTTCATCAGTATAGGCTATTTGATGATTTTCAAAGTCAATGGCTATTGGAGCTTCTGAGAACTCAGGAATGCTGGCTCCAGTCTGTTCTCCAAATCCACCAGGTGTGAAGTCATCATCATAATCATCTAGGTCTTTGTGATTATTATCAATATATTCATCCTCTATCTCCATTTCCACATCTTGCCTAGAAGGTTTAATATCATTTCTTGTATTTTTTGATCCCTCAGACATTTGGGTCAAAGGGTCTGGTGATTCAGACCTCTGCATAATTTTAAACCTTTTCCAAATTTTTTTTTTATTTTTTTTATATTTTATTCAATTTATTTTCTGATATATTTTGATTTTATCCGATTTTTATTTTATTTTATTTTATTTTATTTTTTTTTTTATAGATCTTAAAATATTTAAAAATTAAAACAACAATAAAAATAAAGTATTTTTTTTATCTTTTTAGGATTATTTTTTTTATTTTTTTTCTAGTTGTTTCTGAATTCTTTATTTTTTTTTCGGTTTTTACAGGGTCACGTGACCTCGCTTAAATTCGCTTGAAAACGGAGTTTGTCCCGTTTTTCTCGCTTAACGGTGGCCACCAAAGGCCAAGAGTGCAGTTTTCTCCCACACAGCAAATTCGCAACTTTGAGGTATTATATCTCCTGTATTTATCGCTCGCAGATGCTGAAAATTTGTAGGCTGCCTTGAATAATTTTTTAATAATGGTTTCCTAAGTTTTGTAACGAACAGAGATGGTTAGCGTCGTGCGCTGATGAAGAAGGGAGCTGGGCCTTCCAAAAAAAAAGCTTTTCACAACCGGACCACCTTTCCTCCTTGATAACTCGACGCCGAGGTATCGGATCAGAATTTGGAAGAGATATCTGTAATCGCCTTTGTATTCTGCATACAATGATATAATCAAAAATAATTTTTCACGATTTTTGAAAATTCGAAAAGTTTGGTGTTCTGCACAAATTACCTTGGTTCAGGCTAAAAATGCGTAACTGTCGTTAAATTGAAAACATTCCAATTTCCACATAATGTTGGCCCAAACAATTATACGCCTCTTTTCAAGGTACAGATAGAAGGTAGCAACTCCACGCTTCTCATCTGGCTCTGATAAAGGCAAAATCATCATTTCCAATTTATGTGAATCAAGTAAACCGTAATCTGGAATGATTAACTTCGTTCTGCTCCACGTAAACTGATTATAATTCATCCTTATCATGATGAATTATTACGCTCTTATTGAGAATAACTAACTGCTCTCACAAAGAGAGTGAAACATTTACTGAAGTCATGCCCTTCGGTCGACATCTTTGAGTGATTAGATCAACTAACTCATTTCTCATTTACACGTCCTCGAATGGGGCCATAAGATTAACCTTGCCATTCTCCATCTTAAGTACAAACCAATTTTTGTTCAGGTCTGACTCTGGATATTTAAGCGCCTTTCCATAGTACCAGATGGAAGTCGCATACTCCACGCTTCTCATCTGACATTATAAAAGGCAAAATCTTCCCATTCATTGCATGTGATCAATGCCAACTAACGCAGAATAACGTAACTAAGATCGCCTTTCCACTTTATGTGAACCATACTAACAACCGCATTTAAAAACAATCCACATGTCCCCTTACATGTGAAGCAAGGTTACCGTAGTATCTAACACTAAACTACCTGCCTCCGCTTCATGTGACTGAGACGTGTAAGCCTCCACAGCCTAATTCCAACTAGCAACATCACAAAACTATAAAACCCGTCACCCATTCCGAAGCAACGCGAGGAACCCTGCCCCGGAGCGAAGGGAAGGGCCGCAGGGCCAGGACCTAGTCTATATAATATTACAGCATTTGTGGATACCAATTTTTAGTTTTGCGCATCGCTGATTGGCCGGGCGAGGAGGGTGGCGGCGGTGGTTGGTCGGGCAAGCCAGGAGCGACGTCATTTCGTCTGACCGCCCAAAAACGGCAGTAATGATTGGCTCGCAGAGCGTCGAATGTCTGACTTAGCTCAGAGGGCTAAATGTGGATACCAAGTTAACTTTGCCCAGCGCTGATTGGGCTGTGGGGGAGAGGTGCGCGCGCTAGATAGAATAAAGCGGTTCCATTGGCCCACGGAGCGTTGTTCCGGCTGACTAAAGCCCATCAGACTAAATGTGGATACCGTGTGAGAATTCGCAAATGCTCATTCGTCGCCGCTAGCGTTTGGACCACGCTAAGAAAATTTTTCATCAATTCCCACAATCCGTCGCTTCTTCTTTCTCTTTTACATACATCATCGTCGTCGTCGATAATCCCGCCACCACATTCAGGTACGTCGTCCTATTCTCATCGCTGACAATTTCACAGGAATAAAAAATTACACATGGCTACTGGTGAGTAAATGGCTCCATTCTGATAAGCTAACAAACCCACAGGTCGTCGTCGCAGCAGTAATAATTTTGATTTCAGGTACGTTGTCCTCTTTTCATCGCTGACAATCTTACAGGAAGCGTCAGGTAAGTGACAGCGGCCCCATTCTTGAATTCTAACAATTTAACAGGCCGCTGCGTCAAAATTATATTGCTTTTGAATCAGGTACGTCGTCTACAACGCTGATTGCTGACAATTTCACAGGAGACAGTATTACACATGGCTTCAGGTGAGTCAATGACTCCATTCTAATACGCTGATAAACTCACAGGTCGTTGTCTCAGCATTAACAATTCCGAAATCAGGTACGTCGTCTATTTTTCATCGCTGACAATTAAACAGGTCGCTGCGTCATCATTTCATTGTTTTTAAAACAAGTACAACTTCAAATCAAGCTGATTATTCCTCTCAGGCTTTGAAATCGAAATCACCAGCGAAGAGCTTCAAATGTAAGAAATATCCTCACACAAATTGCTTCACTGACAGTTTTAGGTCGTTCCTGCCCTTCATACTTCGATAACTCTCAGGTACGTCTCAGAATAGCTTTTAGAAGTCATATTAACTGTCCCAGAATTATCAGCAGCGAATACGTGAAATACTTGACACCTGGATTTTTGTCATCCAATAAATAACGCCAACGAATAATATATCACATTTGCTCAGGTACGAATCCAAAAATTACATTACACTCTTCTAACAGGCTTTAGAATCGAAATCACCGCTGCTTGAAATATCAGACATCATTTTAATCGATCCAATGACATTCGTCAGTCTATAGTTTTTTGAACAGACTTTAATATCACCAGGTAAGTTTCAAGTCGAGTTCCAAAACATCCATCAACTAGCTTTAAAAGAATTTTATTCGAAATGCCGACGAGTCTGAACCAATTTTCTGGATGAACTTACCCAATTAAAAAAAAATAAGAAAGACTACAACTGGCAACAGCCGATGCATCAACTTAAGAGCATCAGAAAACCGATAAGCTTGAGAAGTACAGAGAGTAAAAAGATCAAATTCAAACCATCCTGTTCTAAAAACGATTGCTAACACATACCTAGAACATATTCGTCATTATAAATTACATTCAACTTCGAAAGCTTCAGATGACGTTTTAAACCGATACCAAAAGATCTCCTCAGAGACACCAGTCGCATCTTCCAGAGGAAATTATCTCAGGTATCTGACAATTATCATGGTCGAAATTATGGAAAAGACATTAAGAACATCCTTCATTTGAAAACCTCATCCGAGACATCACTAACAGTTTATGAGAAGGAAATTGACACATTCCATAACGGACTTGACTGGATACCATTTGCGCCTCAACCATACACAGGACCACTTCCAGGAGGACACACTTTCCAACTTCACCAAGTTTCGGACTATGTAAGGACATTCGTAATGATTTCTCGCAATGACTTTTAAATTTGACATACTAACGTAAAAGCGAAGCTTTCCATAACTTAAAACCAATTATCTGAAAATTCTGAAACTAAAAAGTAAAAGTGTAGAAAGTAATTACATTGTGGCTAAAAATAAAATCGTGATTAGTAATTGAAGTAACGGTACAATTGTAAGCTACGATAATAATTGTAATTTAAATTTAAAATGTATAAATAGAAAAGAACACAAAGTTATGCTATTCATAATTCAATCCAATTCTTTTTATGCAAATAATAAAATGAACATATTAATACACATTCAGTATACACAATTATACCAGCATAATACTAATGAAATGTTTTGTGCAGACATAAATAATTTGAAATACATAATTTTGTGCTACTGTAACCATGGCAACTTTCGTCTTCGGTTAAATTGGTATCCATGGCAACAGATTTTTTCGGTTAAATTTGTCTCCATAGCAACATATTATTTCGGTTAATTTGTTAACAAGGGTACCCCAGACATATTATAATATTTTATATAAATTCAATCTCGATTTATGCAGACATTATTTTTATCAACGCATAAATATAACCATGGATACCCCTGACTCTGTAATCTCATATGTCAATTAAGTCTCAGGGGTATCCATGATTGAAATTTAAGAATATCAGAATTTACATGTAGGGATATCCCTGATAGAAAGTTGTATTCAAATAATTCATAATTTGGGATAACGTTCGTAAGCTCGGACTTTTTGCCTGGGTTTATCCATGGGTTACCCTGTAATATTAAATTTATGACCCAACATGTGGAGGGATATGCCTAGCATGGCCATTTTTGAACCCCGAATCAGTGTAAGGATATCCCTATTTCGAAAATTATTATACAGAGAGGCTTTCATGGATAGCCCCGAGAATGATTCTTTCATAAAAATTTATACCCCAATGGATATCCCAGTCTGTTAGATAATTTATGCAAACTGTGTTAGGGTTTTCCTTGAAAATATATCTTAATATGCAGAATTGCTAATTTTATCATCCCTGACGTAAGTATAACCCATTTTCAGTTGTTAGCATGGATATACCTGACAAGATATTTTTCAAGGTATTATTCTTGAAGGTATCCCAGATCGGATTATGAATTATGCATCCTGTTATATTGATGGATCCCTAACAACCAATTGCCCCATGTATACACGCCAGCATGGCTATCCCAGATAAATTATTGAGCTTTTATAATTGATATGACAGCATTTCGTACCTGAATCAAATTTTACTTCATGCAAATTTACAATCATGGGTATGCCACTAGGTACTTTTATACTGTATAAAATTATTTTATTCTATCTCATTTAATTAACATCCGTATAAACCAACGACCACTGATACAGTTATCCCTCTGATTAATTATATGATTGAACGCAGTGAATTAGTTCATCTATCAGAGGCATGACTGTACCTTTCTACACCTGAAAAATTTATTTGCATTACTGCTGCGACGCAGAATGCAATCGCCCATCGTACATTTGAAACTCATAGTTGTTTCAACATGGTTGTGGGAATGGTTTGTCGCGACGTGCTGTCGTTATCATGAGTGTCAAGTTTAGCAGACAACTCTAGGGATAATTTTATGTGAATTTTTCATTACGGAAGTCGACCAGCAGAGTATAAGACGAATGGGATGAAATGTGCGTAACAAGGGAGTTTGAGCGATGTTCCGCCCCTTGCAAATAGTAAGAAGGGCTTTTATTAGCAGAATACTATAACTGGAATACAAGGTTAAGGATCCACCAATGCGGCAGTTCGTCAATCACGATATTTCACCACAATGCATAATTAAGCGCAATCCATTAAGTTCAGTCTGAGTTCCGCCCCTTGCTGATAGTAAGCAGGGCTTTTATTAGCAGAATACTATCACAGAAATACATGGTTAAGGATCCACCAACGCGGCAGTTCGTAAATAACGATATCACACGACGCTGCATAATTAAGCATGATGCATCAAGTTCAATCTGAGTTCCGCCCCTTGCTGATAGTAATCAGGGCTTGCATGATCAGAATTCATTCACAGGGATATTATGCTGTGGAGCCATTCACGTAAATCAACTTCTTATATAACATGTATTATCGCTGAAAAGGACCTGGGAAATCAAGGATAGTTTACTCCCATGCCACAATAAGCTTGAGGGTTATAAAGATGATATGAACATGGTTCCTTCATTATTTATCCATCATCGCAACATGATGACTTACAAGGATGCATCTTTCTGGATTCACGAACACATCCAATAGATTCACACCTGTAGATTTTGGCATACCCATTGCGACGTCATTACGCCACACCTACTAAAATTGGCAGTTTGTGGATCGAGCGTTTTAAGAATGGTTTTTTATTCTCACCTTCGACACGTAACATGAATGCATGCCGTGATAATAATTTAAGGTATTGGATAATCGGATATTAAGATATTAGATGCGATAATTAGTTGTCTTATTGCAATCATACTCAATTTTGCCCGCCGTTCGAAACACGTAGTTTGTGGTCATTGTACTTACGAGGGCCACACTTTGAATGCTCAATACAACGCCAGTCAACGACCCAATTTATGGATATCTTTGATAAAAAAATCAAATCTTTATTATACAATTAGATGGTAAGGTCAAATTTGCGCTATTCTGCCAGCACAATCATAAGGATCAGTTTGTGGTTCATAGTCATTAAAATGCGATGTATTGAATTGTTGTCGCTTAGTGAGGCATATTCCACAAATATTACTGCTGAACATGTAAAATTTTTTATTTTTTTAAAAAAAAATATGTTATTCCTCAAAACGGTCACGCGACTTTCTTCATATCTTTTTTTTTTTTGAACTTTTTGATCATTCTTATGTAATGATTGTGTATCGCTTATTTTTGACACTAGCAAGTCCACACCCGCACAAACTATAAATATTTCTCATCATCCCCTTCTACTCACCAGTCCACCTTCAACTTTTCACATACACTTTTGATCTCAAATGGTTTCTCCATAAATATTCACCCATCATTAGGTTGGGCTTTACTCCGATTAAAATACTTAACTAACAAGTTTATTGTTAGTACACCTCACACACCCTTTATAATGGTCGAACCTGTATCGACGACCTCAAGTCAACTATTTTCTGTCTACGCATGAAACATATGCTCCGCTGGCTACGCGTACGACACAAAAATTTAGACCTATGATTGATATGTAAAGATATGAAAGTCAAGTCTACAAAGACAGCCCACAGACGCTGCAAAAAAACATTGCTCCTAAAGAAAAGAGACAATCTATCAAAAACTATGAAACATAACGAGTAATCTACCATCCTACATGCAGTAGCTTTGTACGCAACTGGAATCAATACCTCAGACATTTGATACCAGAGACGTTATTGGACGCAAACAATGTTATACATGAACAAAAAATGCTTTTCGAAAACAGAATAGTATTGTCAGGATTCAAAAAAAAAACTTCATTCACCACATCTACCAGTCACTTAACGTCTGCCACCATTGTTTTAAAGAAGGCTATGTCATTACACCTACTGGAGGCATACGATGCACAAACTCAGCTACTGTTGCTATATTGTCGTGAACCTCACCGACTGTTCACAATTTGAACAAGTCTGGAATCACACTCCTCCATTGCAAGGTCCTTATACAATATATGCAAGTTATGTACTCGATCCTAACGATCATCATTTTCCATCAACATCGAGCATCTTAATTTATGCTTTTACATTTAATCCTACATATTAACGCTCTGCTTCAACTCGACAGACACTATAGGTTTACTTTCTACTCGAAATACCTTAACATATCAATCCAAGGCCCGATTATAATACCCCTACGGGAACGGGCACAGCCTTCAACATCAATAACACTAACTGTAATCACGACCTCCACTTGAAATTTCACGTTCAGGAATAGACTAACCATTCCCTGGCAAATAAATCACCTTGGTTCAGGCTGAACATGCGTAACTGCCATTATATCGAAATGCCACTAACTACTACTTGAGTTTGGCCCAAATAATAAATGCCTGTTTTCAAGTAACAGATAGAAGTTAGTATTTCCACGCTTCTCATCTGGCTCTGATAAAGGCAAAATCATCATCTCCAATTCATGTGAATCAAGTAGACCGTAATATGACATAATTATCGTTTGATTCGTGTAACTGATTTGTACTAACCCTAAACTTTGTGAATTGCTTTATACTTTTCTTGGAGAAGAACTAACGGCTCTCCTAAATATAATACAGCATCTGTTGTAGCCATGCTTTTCGATCGACATCCTCAAGTGTTGAAGTGAACTAACTCAATTCTCATCTACACGTTCTCGAATGGATCTTAAAGATCATTCTATGTCATTCCTCATGAGGGCAAGTCAACTCTTGCTCAGTTGTGACTCATAATATTCACATGCCTTTCCATAGTACCAGATGGACAACTCCTCAGGATCACCAAACTTTTCGAAATTTCAAAAATCGTGATAACAACTTGATTTTAGTATCATTATATACAGATTGACAAGCACATTCTGAGAATATAATTTTTATCTAAAGAAAATATCTGGTTCAAAAGTTATTTGACTTTGAAAATTTGACAAGGGTTGTTCTAAATTTTTCATAAGGGGAACCTACCTCTTCCAACAACAAACACCCCAAACCTTACTTATTTAAGCTGAAATTGACATTACACTTTGTGGAAAATATTTTCTCTCAGCAGAAAAATTTTCAGCAGAATACAACAAATTTTGAAAGAGTTATCAGGAATCAAAGTTTGAATTATTGGTGTGTGCGAAACTTTTGCGCTCTTGGTCTCTGCGGGCCGCCATTAAGCGAGAAAATTTTTTTCCCACAAAATCATAATTTCAAATTTTACTTTACAATCATATAGTCAGCAAATACTTTGAAAAAAAAAAAAAAAAAAAAAAACCACAAAAGATTTGTTTTTTTTTTCTTTCTTATTTTTTTCCTACAAAATCAAATCAGCCAAAATATAAGATATTAATAAAAAAAAAAATATACATATATAATAAAAAAATAAAAATAAAAATAAAAAATAAAACAAAAATGGATAGGTCTGATTCTCCAGATCCACTATCTAACAATCCAGACCATATGGCCCTGGATACATTTCAACATTTAGATGACCTGGAAGATGCAGATTTTTATGAGGAGAGTGGTGCTTTTCCATTTCCTGGCAAATATGGAGAATCATCTGAGGGATTTGACCAGGATATGGCTAACAAAGGCATCTCTGATCTCCTCAACAAAGAGAGAGATAGAACACAATATATGAGCCCAGAAGAAGTGAAAAGGAAGTTACAACCAGAGATGTCAGGTACTAGCCAAAAAAGAAAAGTAAACTTTTCAGAAAATGCTTCAAAGAAACATACTGGACCAGGAACAATCAAAGTTACAGAGCTTATCAATGGCTCTGATGATTGCATTGCTACTGCCAGAGATTTTTTAATTAAGGCAGCACACATGGCAGAATCTAGAGCTAAACAGACAAAGATCCTTGATCTATTAAATATTTTCAGGCAATATATGGAGAAAGATGGCAACCTACCTAGGGATGTCTCAGTTTTAACAGCACAATTACAAAGACTAGAAAACACTGCTCAAATGCTGGAGACTTCTGCAAGGAAAGGAAATAACCCAGCCAGCCAAGGACCTACCCTCAAGACAGGAATTTTGCAGCAGCAAGTAAATTTAACTAACCAAACCTCAACCAATACACTATCCCAACAAGATACTCAAGGCCAATCTAGTACAACTCCTAAACTCTGGAGTAAGATAGCTACCCCAGGAGCTAGACAAGACAAGGAATGGACTCAAGTCAAGCACAAGAAAACAGCACTAAAGCAGAAGAAGTCAAACAGAATTGTTCTACTTCAAGACAACACTACAAGACAAAGCTTTTCCCCCTTACAAGTTAGAGACAAGATCAATCAGGCTTTTAAATCACGTGGAGTCCAGGGACCAGTGATTTCTATAGTCTCTAGTACAAGAAAAGAAAACATAGCCTTGACAACAACAGAAGCATATTCAGCTGATTTTCTATTAGAGAAAGTTGATATTTGGAGGAACTTAGCACCACATGTGACTGCTATCAAAGATGAGCCCTGGCACAAAGTGGTTATTCATGGTGTGCCAACCACTGAATTTGCATCAATGGAGGATTTGAGCAGCATTGGTGAAGAAATTGCTGTCTTTAATAATGGAATGAAGATTATAGGCATGCCATATTGGATAACCTCAGAAGAAAGAAGAAAAAATCAAGTAGCAGGCTCTATTGTAGTAGCTTTTGAAACTGAAGCAGAGGCTAAACAAGCAATTAGACAGAGGTTGATTATAGGAGGAAGATCACTGATGGCTGAGAGGTATGTCAACACACCTGTTACAAGCCAGTGTCCAAAGTGCCAAGGATATGGACATTTGGAAAAACAATGCAGATGGGAAGTTAAGTGCCAGCTATGTGCTGGTCCACATATTACTCAAAAACATTGCTGTTCAACATGCAAAGTAATTGGAAAGAGATGCATTCACCTAGTTCCTAAGTGCTCTAACTGCTCAGGGTCCCACACAGCTGACAAGGAGGACTGCCCCTTTCGAAAAGCTATTCAAGAAAGAGTAGCAAAGGAGCAGCAAGAAACTAGGACTGAAAGAGAGGAGTCTTTATGATAGGACAACTCAAAGTTTTACAATCTAACTTGAACAGAAGCATACAGGCAACAGAAAATACCCTACAACTAGCATTAGAGCTAGGGGTAGGAATAGTGGCAGTGCAAGAACCATGGACACCAAATTTGAGAGAAGGAAATACATATCAAGATGTCAAGTCAATTTCACACCCCAGCTTTATCCAAATATTTCCACTCCTAAGAGATCCAAAAATAAGACCTAGGACCATGTTTTATATATTGAAAAAATTTAACCCTCAAGTTAGCTGCATTCCAGGGTTCCCTGAGGATGCAGATATGATATCTAGGAATATCCAGACCAAGGACTATCATATTATTCTTACTAACATATATAATCAAAAAAATCAATGTCAAGAGAATAATCTTACAACAATTGAAAGGTTTAAAGAAGGCATGAAAATTCCAACAAAGAGCATAGTATTGGGAGATTTCAATGAACATCACCCAGATTGGGATCCTTTCTACCCTAAATCAACTCAGGCAGATAGCTTAAAATTATGGTTTGAAGAACAAGGTCTAGTGGTGGTAAATACTGTTGGAGTGGGAACCTTTTATAGACCACATATGAGCTGTCCTTCAGTTATTGACCTCACCCTTGGAACTAACCAGACAGAAAAATTAATCCAAGATTGGCAAACAATTGACACAGGGTCAGACCATCAAGGAATTCTATTCACAGTCTTGAAACAGGCCAATATCCCAGGTCAAAACACAGCATTGTCCCAGGGTTTTAAGACAGATAAGGCAGACTGGTCAAAGTTTGAAAAGATTAGTCAAGAACTATTCCAGGAGTCAGAATTTTTCAGGCCTGAAGTATTTATAGACCTAGCCAGAGTTTCTACTAAAGATATTATTTATAATATCTTAGGAGTTCAATCAATACTAGACAAAATGGGCCAGGAAATGACCCAGATTATACTTCAAGCAGCAGAAAAATCTATACCAAAGAAAAGATCAGGACCTAATCCAAAGCCATGGTGGACAGAGAAGCTTAAAGAGAGAAGGAAAAAAATGATGAGGACCCAGAGACTCCTCTATGCTGACTCTGCAAACATGCAGAAAAAGAAACTACCTAGATGCAAGAAACCAATATTTCCAAGATATCAAGACAGCTAAGAAAAATCATTGGAATGCTTTTCTGGAAGGAGAGGATCCCTCTACTATCTACAAAGCCTTGGCTTTTACTAAGAATCAACAATTTAGCAAACTACCTTCTATTCAAGACAGCAATGGAAACTTAAAGACAACATTTTCTGAAAAGTCTGAAGCTCTAAGACAAAAGTTATTTCCAAATCCTCCAGTGACAGTTCCTCTCGACTGGGCATCTCATAAGGAAGGAAAGTGGGAATGGCCAGAGTTATCCCAATCAGAGCTAGAGAGGGCTTGCTGTCACCTTTCAAAGGGGAAAGCACCTGGACCAGACCAAATTAATTGGGAAATTATCAAACATGCATATAAAGCCAATAAGGAGTGGTTCTTCAAGATCTATTCCTTATATTTCAACCTTGGATATCAGCCAGCCTGTTGGAGACAAGCTACAGGAATAGTGCTAAGAAAACCAAGCAAGCCAGACTATTCTCAGCCAAAAGCCTATAGAATTATCTCATTGCTAAATTGCCTTGGGAAAGCTCTAGAGAGGATTAGTGCTGTAAGGCTGGGCTACTTAGCAGAGACTACTAACCTTCTAGATCCCTCTCAGATAGGAGGTAGATTAAAAAAGTCAGCAGTAGATGCTTGCCTACTTCTAGTCAATAAAATACAGACTGAAAAGGCAGCTAAAAGGAAGACTTCCACCCTCTTTCTAGATGTCAAGGGTGCCTTTGACCATGTCTCTAGGAACCAACTTTTAGGAATTATGAGCAGACTTAAGCTACCTCTTAGCCTGCTGAGTTGGGTATCAACATTTCTAAGTCAAAGAAAACTTAAACTAGCCTTTGATGGAGAATCAGAAGAATTCACAGATATTGAAACTGGAATACCTCAGGGTAGTCCCATCTCTCCAATACTATTCTTGATTTATATAAGGTAAATGTTTACATCAAATTCTGTCACCTTTATGTCATACATTGATGATATTTCTCTAACAGCTTCATCTACAAGCTTAAAGAAGAATGTAGAGATCTTAGAGAGGGAGGCAAAAAAGCTGCATGAATTAGGACTGGACTCTGCAGTTGAATTTGATATGGAAAAGACTGATCTCATCCATTATGAGAACTCAAAAGCAAGCCGGGATTACAGTCTGACCCTCCCAAATGGTTCTGTAGTCTCTCCAAAAAGCATGGTCAAATGGTTAGGAATCTGGTTTGACCAAGCCTTATCCTTTAAGTATCATGTTGATACTAGGGTGGCACAAGCAAAAGAAGCCTTCCAGAGGATGGCAAGATTAACCAACACGGAAAGGGGCCTAAGCCACATAGCTATGAGGCAGCTCTATTTAGCTTGTGTAATAAGCGTATCTGACTATGCAAGCCAGGTATGGTGGAGGGGCCAGAAACATTTCCTAGAAAAGCTACAAGGACTCCAAAATATAGCAGTGAGAAAGATCTTAGGCTGCTTTAAAACTTCTCCAATAATGCCAATGGAAGTTGAAGCCTGCTTATGTCCACCAGCAATTAGATTGAAGCAAAATAGGCGGAAATATGCTATAAGAATACTGGCTCTTTCTAGGAACCATCCACTAACAAAGGCCTTAAATCAAGAGCTAAACTTTGTGGACCCAGAAAAAGAAGATCTAATTAGAGAAACTCTACAAATTGAAAAAGTTCAAGATTCTCTACCAAAGAAACTAGACCTAAGCCATAGGGAGAAAATAATCTCTAACTTCTACCCCCCCTGGAAAAGGAAATTACCCTATCAAGTTATTATTTCAGGACTTAGCAAGGAAGAGCAAGCCAAACATCATAAAACCAAGCTTCAAGATTCATGGTGCCTAAACCAGGCAATTTTTTTTACTTACGCCTCCTGGAGCCAAGAAGGAAAAGGAGTTGGAATTGCTTGCCTCAAAATAGAGAATAACTTAGAAAAATACTCTACCAGAAAAACATTGGACCAGACTGTACAGTATTTGATGGAGAGTTAGAAGCTATTACTCTGGCTCTAGAAGATGTGGCTCAACAGCAAGAAAGTGAAGAGCACATAGTTATTTATTCTGACAGTCAAGCTGCACTTCAAAGACTGAAGTCAGCTGATGATAAACCTGGCCAGTCATGGATAAGGAGGGCTATGATTGCAGCAGAAAAACTTGCAGAGAAAAAGATTAAAATTACTCTAGAATGGGTTCCAGCTCATCTGGATATTTATGGAAATGACACAGCAGACAAATTAGCCAAAGAAGCGTCATTCTTTGAACAAGAAAATGAAACATTGATACCACTTACATACAGCAGAATTAAAAAAGAAATAGAAATACTCAAAATAGAAGAATGGCAGAATGTTTTAGATGCCTACAGTCAGCCACAGACAGGGCATTCCTCAACGTACTCCAAGCAATATAATTGGATCCTTAGGAAGACACCTTGGTTAGGAAGGGGTATTAAAAAGCAGATTAGCTCAGCTTTTTATCAACTCAAACTTGGGCATGGATACTTTAATGCTTATTTTAAAAGAATAGGGAGAACAACAAATGAACTCTGCAGTTGTGGAGCTAAGCAGACACCAAGGCACTTATTACTCCAATGTAGTAGGTACTCTAGAGAAAGAAAAGATATGAAAGAAAGATTTAAGGGAATCAGATTGACAATGCCTTTACTTCTACACACTAGTAAAGGATTAGAGGCAACTACTGAATTTATCATAAAGACAAAAATCTCAACAAGGAGGTGGTATAGTGACCAGGAATAAGAAGGGTGAGGCAAAAGAGGACAGCTGATTGAAAGATAAATTGGAAGATTTAAATAAATTGTTTGGGCTAAGCAAATATTTCTTTATTTAAGGGTTATTATTCTATGCAGGTATTATATGCAGTTATTTCATTGAGTCAGTGTTACTCCAGGGTTCATTAGAATGGTATATATGGGTTTTTATATTCAAGCAAGGAAATTATAAATGTATCTTAGATGCACATCCTACATAGTCTTAGACTAATAAAGGATGTAAATGGAAAAAAAAAAAAAAAAAGTAGAAGACAAGCTGTGTACCAAGAGACTCACACTTCCCCAGCTCCTCCATACAAATAAGGGTGTCGAAGCTACTGTGGAATATATTATGAAGACAAAAATAGCAACTCGAAAATGGTATCTAGGTGATACTGAGGATGAGAACTTTTGGAATGAATCATAAAGTTTAGAAATTTCTTTTGTTTGGTTTGGGTTAAGTTATTTTAGGGGGTATTTTGGAGGGTTTGTTTTGATTTTTTGTGGTAGGAATAAATAGAGTCTAGGGCACTCGAGATGTTCAAATGCATAAGACTGGAAAATAAAAATTGGAGCTGCTGTTATTTAGCTAAATATAGAGAATGCACTCCTAAGGGAGTGCACATCCTCCGATAGTCGTAGACTTATATAGGATGAAAATGGATTAAAAAAAAAAAAAAAAAAAAAAAACCACCCTTGATTTCCCAGGGCCTCTTCAGCGATAAAGCATGTTATAAAAAGAAAATTCACGTTAATGGCTCCACAGCATAATATCCTTGTGAATGAATTCCCACCATGCAAGCCCCGATTACTATCAGCAAGGGGCGGAACTTAGCTTGAACTTGATGCAGCGCGCTTAATTATGCATTGTCGTGTGATATCGTTATTGACAAACTGCCGCGTTGGTGGATACTTAACCATTTATCCCTGAGATAGTATTATGCTAATAAAAGCCCTGCTTACTATTCGCAAGGGGCGGAACTTCGCTCAAATATCCTTGTTGAGCATATTTCATCCCCTTCGCCTTATTCTCTACTAATCGACCTTCCGCATTGTAGAATTCGCATTAATCTATCCCGCCAGCTGTCTCCTGCACCTGCAATGATGATAACGACAGGTCGTCGCGACAAACCATTCCTGCAACCATGTTGAAACAACTGTGAATTTCAAATGTACGATGGGCGATTGCATTCTGCGTTGCATCAGTGAAGCAAATAAATTTTTCAGGTTTAGAAAGATACAGTCATGCCTCTGATAGATTAACTAATTCACTGTAACCGATTATTTAAGTAATTAGAAGGGTAACAATATCAGTGGTCGTTGTTTTATACGGATGTTAATTAAATGAGATAAAATAATTTTATACAGTATAAAAGTTCCCAGTGGCATACCCATGCTTGTAGCATTGCATGAAGAAAATCCGAGCTGGGTACGAAATGCTGTCATATCTGTTAAAAAAGCTAAATAATTTGCCTGGGATAGCCATGCTGGCGTATGTACATGGAGCAATTGGTTGTCAGGGATCCATTAATATAACAGGTTTCATAATTCATAGTCCGATTAGGGATACCCTCAAGCATAATACCTTAAAAATAAACTTGTCAGGTTTATCCATGCTAACAACTAAGAATGGTTTGTAGCTACGTCAGGGGTGATAGAATTAGAATTTCTGCATATTCAGTTATATTTTCAAGGATATCCCTATTACTGTTTTGCATAAAACATCTTTCAGACTGGGATATCCCTTAGGCTATCAATTTTTTGAAAAATATCATTGTCAGGGCTATACATGATGGCTCCTATGCATAAGTATGTATCGAAATAGGGATACCCCTACTCTGATTCTTTGTTCAAAAATTGCCATGCTAGGCGTATCCCTACACGTGTAGGGTCATAAATATTTATATTACAGGGTAGCTCATGTATATACCCAGGCAAAAAGTCCGAGCTTACGATCTTTACCTAAATTATGAATTATTTGAATACAATTTCATTTCAGGGATATCCCTACATGAAAATTCTGATATTCTTAAATTTCAATCATGGATACCCCTGGGTCTCAAATAATTTTAAAGATTTCAGAGTCAGGGGTATCCATGGTTATATGTATGTGTTGATTAAAATAATGTCGGCATATATCGAGAATGAATTTATATAAAATATCATAATACATCTGGGGTACCCTTGTTATCATATTAACCGAATAAAATATGTTGCCATAGAGACAAATTTAACCGAAAAAATCAGTTGCCATGGATACCAATTTAACCGAAGACGAAAGTTACCATGGTCACAACAGCACAAATTTATGTATTACATATTCTTATGTCTGCACAAAACATTTAGTTATGCTTGAATAATTGTACGTGCTAAATTTGTTTTAATTTGTTCATTTCAATTTTGCATAAATAATAATTGATCAAATTATAAATTGCAGAAATTTTGTGTTTTTTTCTATTTATACCTTGTCAAATAACATTACATACATAATCTTAGCTTACAATTGTGCCGCTACTTCAATTTCTAATCACGATTTTATTTTTAGGCCCCAATGCAATTACTCTCTACACTTTTACTTGTTAGTTTCAGAAAATTGGTTTTACGTTATGGAAAGCTTCGTATTTACGTCAGTATTGCAAATTTAGATGTCATTGCGAGAAATCACTACGAAAGTCCTTACAGAGTCCGAACTTGGTGAAGTTGAAAAGTGTGTCCTCCTGGAGGTGGTTCTGGGTATAATTAAGTCGCCAATGGTATCCAGTCGAGTCCGTTAAGGATTGTGTGCTCATTTCCTACTCATAAGTTGTCAGTGATACGTCTCAGATGAAGTTTTTTGAATGAAGTATTTTCTAAACGTCTTTTTGATAACTTCGACCATGGTATTTGTCAGATACCTGAGATAAGAAGTTCCTCTGGAAGGATATGACTGGTGTCTCTGTGGAGATCTTTTAGTAACGGTTTAAATACGATATCTGAAGCTTTTGAAGTTGAATGTAATTTCTTAAGGAATGTGTCCTGAGTATGTATTAGCAATCGTTTTCTCAACAGGATGGTTTGAATTAAATCTTCAGATTCTCTATACTTCTCAAACTTATCGGTTTCCTGTTTCTCTTTAGTTGATGCATCGGCTATTGCCAGTTGTCGTCTTTAGTTTTTTAAGAGTAATTAGATAAGGTCATCTTGAAAATCTGTTCAGACTCGTCGGCATTTCGAATAAAATTCTTCTAAAGCTCGTTAATGGCTGTTTTGGAGCTGGACTTGAAACGTACCTGGTGATGATATAGTCTGTTCAAAAAACTGTAGATTGATGAATGTCATTGGATCGATTAAAATGATGTCTGATATTGTAAGAAGCGGTGTATTTGATTCTAAAGCTTGTTAGTAGAGTGTAATCTAATTTTCGTATTCGTATCTGAGCAAATATGGTTTATTGTCCGATGCCTTAATTTATTGGATTGCGAAGATACTGGTGTCAAATATTTAACGGATTCGCGACTGAAACGGTTAATATGACTCCTGAAATCTATACGGTGACGTACCTGAGCGTTATCACAGTATGAAGGGCAGGTACTACCTAATTCTGTCAAGAAGCATTTTGTGTGAGGATATTTCTTACATTTGAAGCTTTCGCTGGTGATTTCGATTTCGGATCCTGTGGAGAATCATCAGCTTGATTTGAAAACGTAATTGATTCAAAAACGATGTGATTTCTATCGCAGCGACCTGTTTTATTGTCAGATTTCAAGAATGAAGTGTCTCTCACTCATCTGGGGCTTCCTGTAGATTGTCAGCGATGAAAAATGGACGACGTACCTTGTTTCGGAGCTAATTCTGCTGCGACGACGACCTGTAAATTTGTCAGTGATTGGTAATGGGGCCATTTACTCACTTGAAGCCATCTTCAAATCTCTATTAATGTGAAATTGTTAGCAATCAGTGTTGTAGACGACATACCTGATTCAAAAGCGATGAAATTTTGTCGTTGCGACCTTTCAAGTTGTTAGAATTCATGAATGTTGTTGCTGTTAATTACCTGACGTTTCCTGTATGATTGTCAGCGATGAAAAGTGGACGACGTACCTGAAATCGAAATTATCACTGCTGCGACGACGACCTGTGGGTTTGTCAGCGTATCAAAAAGAAGCTGTTAACTCACCTGAAGCCATGTGTAATTCTATGTTCCTGTGAGATTGTCAGCGATGCGGATAGGACGACGTACCTGTCTGTGGTGGCGGAAAATTCGACGACGACGATGATAGATGTAAAAGAGAAAGAAAAAGCGTTGGATTGTGGGAGGTGATGAAAAATTTTCTTAGCGTGGTCCAGACGCTAGCGGCGACGAATAAGCATTTGCGAATTTTTAGATGGTATCCACATTTAGTCTGATGGGCTTTAGTCAGCCGGAACAACGCTCCGTGGGCCAATGGAACCGCTTTATTCTATCTAGCGCGCGCACCTCTCCCCCACCGCCCAATCAGCGCTGGGCAAAGTTAACTTGGTATCCACATTTAGCCCTCTGAGCTGAGTCAGACATTCGACGCTCTGCGAGCCAATCATTACTGCCGTTTTCGGGCGGTCAGCCGAAATGACGTTGCTCCTCGCTTGCCCGACCAACCACCGCCGCCACCCTCCTCGCCCGGCCAATCAGCGATGCGCAAAACTAAAAATTGGTATCCATAAATGCTGTAATATTATATAGACTAGGTCCTGGCCCTGCGGCCCTGCGCTTCGCTCCGGGGCAGGGTTCCTCGCGTTGCTTCGGAAGGGGTGCCTGGTTTTGTAGAGTCGGAGTTAGTCTGAGGAGGATTACAGGTATTTGTCATATGAAGCGGAGGCAGGTAGTTTTGTATTAGGTAATTCGGTAACCTAGATTCACATGTAAGGGGACACGTGGAATATATATAAATGCGGTTGTTAGTACGGTTCACGTTATTTGGATAGGCATTATTTGTTACGTTAGACTGCGTTAGTCGACATTGTTCACATGCAATGAATGGGAAGATTTTGCCTTCAGTATGGTAAGATATGAAGCGTGGAGTATGTGGCTTCTATTTGGTACTATGGAAAGGTGTGTAAATTTTTTGAGTCACAACTGAGCAAGAGTTTATTTGCCATCATGAGGAATGACATAGAAAAATCTTTGAGATCCATTCGAAAACGTGTAGATGAGGAGTGAGTTAGTTGACCGCATTACTTGAAGATGTCGATCGAAAAGCATGGCTACAACAGATGCTATACTATCTTCATGAGAGGCGTTAGTTCTTTTCCATGAAAAGTTTGAAGCAATTCATAAAGTTTAGGGTTAGTACAAATCATTTTCACGGATCGGAAGATAATTACATTGGATTACGGTCTACTTGATTCACATGAATTGGAGATGATGATTTTGCCTTTATCAGAGCCAGATGAGAAGCGTGGAAATGCTAACTTCTCTCTGTACCTTGAAAAGAGGCGTATAATTGTTTGGGCCAACCTTATGTGGAAATTGGAATGTTTTCAGTATAATGGCAGATGAGTATGTTCTGCCAAATTCCAGATGATTTATTAGTCAGGGAATTATTAGTCTTTCTCCATAATAGGAGTTGTCGTGGACTACGCAACGACGGATCATGTTGCATAATGTTGAAGGGCTATGTGTTTTCCTAAAAGGTATTGTAAGCGGGAATTGGAAAGGATATGTCAAGGGCTTCTGTGTAGAATGTAGACCCATAGTGTCTGTCGAGTTGAAATAGAGCGTTAATCTCTAGGATTAACTGAAGAGGGTCATAGCTTTAGATCCTCGATGTTGATGGAGAATTATGATAGGTAGGGTCGAGTACACAATATGCATATGTAGTATAAGGACCTTGCACTGAAGGAATGTGATTTCAGACATGTTCAAATCGTGAAGAGTCTGTGGGATTCACGACGATATAGCAACAGTAGCTGAGTTTGTAGCGTATGCATTCAGCAGGAGTGTAATAACATAGCCTTCTTAAAGACAATGGTGGCACATGTTAGGTGAATGGTAGATGTGGTGGATGAGATTCTTCTTGACCCCTGATGATTCTATTCTGTTTATTATGGCATTTTTTGTTCATATATAATTTTATTTGCGTCCAATAAAGTCTCTTGTATCAAATGTCTGAGGTATTGATTCCAGTTGCGTACACAGCTACTGCATGTAGGATGGTAGAATACTCGTTGTGTTTTATAGTTTTTGATGGATTATCTCTTTTCTTTAGGAGTGTTTTTTTGCAGCGTCTGTGGGCTGTCTTTGTAGCCTTAACTTTCTTGTCTTTACATGTGAATAGTAGGTCTTCATTTTTGTCTCATACGCGTAGCCAGCGGAGCATATGCTATATGCATAGACAGAAAACAGTAGTCTTGAGATTGTCGTTACATGTTTGACTAACATGAAGGGTGTGTGGTGTACTGTCAATAAATTTGTTAGTTAAGTATTTTAATCGGAGTTTAAACCAACCTGATGATGGGTCAACATTTATGGTGAAACCATTTGTTATTAAAAGTGTTTGTGAAATGTTGTAAATGATGTAGTCGATGTAGTGGGATGAAGAGAAACATTTATAGTTTGTGCGGGTGGGGACTTGCTAGTGTCAAAAATAAGTGATACGCTAACAATACATAATATAATCAAATAGTACAAAAAAAAAAGATATTAATAAAATGACGTAGCTGTTTATATGAATAACATTTTTTTTTAAAAAAATAAAGTATGGTACATTTTCAGTAGTATCATGTGTAGGATATTACTTGCTAAGTGGCAACCAATTAGCAGTTATTTAAAGACTATGAACCACAATATAACCCCAATGATTGCGCTGGCAGAATAGCGCAACTATGACCTAACCATCTAATTTTACAATAAACATTTGATCTGTATCTTAAAGATATCCATATATTGGGCCATTAACTCGCGTCGTATTGAGCATTCAAAGTGTTGCCCTCGTAGCTACAAAAACCACAAACTACATATTAAAGGTTATAAAATTATATTCACCGTAAAGTAGTAGAGTTATATTTTATAAAGTAGATGATAGTGAACAATGGTGTCAGAGTATAAAGATAATTTAGTAATCTTGATAATAAGTGATTATGGTTGTGAAGATAATGAAGGAAAGTGGTGGGAATACCAGACTATATACATATTGGGTGACAGGGTTAATAAGAAGAGAAAGTGAAGTGAATGTGAAAAATACAAATGTGGGAGACCCAAACTATCCCACCGTCGATCTCTCTTAGAGTCCAGCTAGCCATATCTTTTCCACTAGTTGCGCTAATGCACATGCTAGTTAGTTAGCGTCAAAGCGCGATCCAACACCTCAACATTTATAAACCCTTGTCTTATCTAGACCCATGCCAAAGTCTTTATCCTAGTACATATTCATGCATAATCTAACCCCTGGTACATTTCAACAAAACCATAATTTGACCCCTTGTATATTTTATTTGTCAAAATAAGCTTTGTCACTTGCAAGATATTGATTTCAATGATAAGTCCTTGCTAGATTATTATACCCTGTACACATCTATGCTAGGTCTGATCCTAGATAGCATTCATAAGTCTTATAATTTGCTTAAACTTATTCCATAATAATTGTGCATAAGTTTGCACAAATATATATTGCATAATTAATTTCAACAGATTAATTAATGCAATGTCTTAAGTGATTTTATAGTTTGTCACTTATATGATTATATTCAACACTCCCCCATAATCATGAAGTGACATTTTTTCTATTCTGTTTGATCTTTTATTTCGACAATTTTTCCTTGCATAAATTCACAAAATTTTTCATGCTTTTGTCGACTAAGTGGTTTAGTTAAACCATCAGCAGCCATATCAGTGGATCCAATGAATTTTAATATAATTATCTTTTGTTCAACTTGTAGACGAAGAAATTGATAATGGATGTCTACATGTTTAGATCTGGAATGGAATTCGGGATTGCGTGAGAGTGATATTGCTGCTTGATTGTCACAATAGATAGTTGTTGGGTTTTGTTGTTTATATCCTATTTCTTCCAAAATATTTCGTAACCAGATTGCTTCTTTTGATGCTTGTAGAGCTGCATGCATTTCAGCTTCTGCACTACTTAGAGCTACTGTTGGTTGCTTTTTTGACATATGTGAGATCAGATTATGATTGAGATAAAAACAGTACCCTCCAATTGATTTCCTATCAGTTGAATCTCCAGCCCAGTCCGCATCTGTATAGCCAATAAGTTCAAACTTGTCACTCTTCTTCCCCCCACAGAATACAAGGCAGTAGTTCAAGGAACCTTTGAGATAGCGTAGAATTCTTTTTGTGGCATTAAAGTGACTTGAATCTGGATTGGATGCGAATTGAGCAAGTTTGTGAACTGGAAATGTGATATCTGGTCTAGTGGCAATTGCTGCATATTCTAAACAGCCCATTAACTTTTGATATTCATTGATTTCTTTTGGAGATGCTTGATCTTCTCTATGCTGAAGTTTTAGTCCAGTTTCCATTGGTGTGCTAACAGGATTGCAATCAGACAGCTTAAATCTTTCTAGAACAATTTCCAAGTATTTCTTTTGGTCAAGGTGTAATGTCCGATTTACTCTATCTCGAGTGATTTGCATTCCAAGATATAAATGAGCTGATCCTAAGTCTGTCATCTGGAATCGATTCTTAAGCTTATCTTTGATGTCTTGAATTTGAACTTTGTCTTTGCCAAAAATTAAAAGGTCATCAACATATACTGCAACTAATAAACTTCGATTGTTGTTTGCAAAAACAGCATAGTCACTCATCAGTGGTTTAAGTTTGGCTTCTGCCATAAATGATGCAAGTGTCTTATACCATGCACGCGGTGCCTGTTTCAATCCATATAAAGCTCTGTTCAATTTACAGACTAATTTAACATTTTTTCTTTTGTTTGAGAGATAAATATATGATTCTTTACCCGATTTTGAATGTTGGAATAATTCTTTCTTCAATATGCTGAGGTCATTTTGAGATTCCACTTCAAAACCATGTGGCTGTTGAACAAAGACATTCTCTTCAATTGGACTGTTTAAGAATGCTGTTTTGACATCCATTTGCTCAATGTCCAAATCTAGTGATGCAGCAATACTGAAAAGTATTTTGTATGACATTGGTTTGACCACGCTTGCATATGTGTCAGAGATACTTCCATCTTTTTGCTGAAAGCCACGAACAACCCATCTTGACTTGTATTTTATAATTTTTCCATTTATATCTGATTTTGTCCTAAATACCCATCTTCCTTGAATTATGTTGGTATTGTTGTTAGATATATTAACCAATGACCATGTTGAATTTTCATATATTAATCTTATCTCTTCCCTCATACTTGCTGCCCATAGCCTAGATTGAGGACATTGCATGGCTTGCTCAAGGGTATCAGGTACAAAGTTGTTATTTGAGTCAGCAGCTGCTAGACACTTGGCCACAAAAGCTCTTGGGAGGAATGGATCTCTATAAGAGGTTGCATATCTTTCGTACTTGGGGTCTGCAAGTTCATCAATTGATGATTCATCATATGATTCTACTTCGGGAAGTTGAATAGACTGAGCAGTGTGGTATTGATTTATAGAAGGTGATTGTTCTTCTTGCTCAAGAGATCTGCTTAGACTATTAGAGTTTTTTGATTCAACATTGTTATCAAAGATGTTGCTATTAATTGGAACAAAATTGTGAGGGTTTGTTGTTTTAAATTTCTGAGAAAGATTATCTTGATTTTCCCTAAATTCTGTCATTTCTTTAATGACAACATCTCGACTTCGAAAAACTTTGTGAGTTGAAGGATCATAGACTCTGTAGATATTTTCTGACTCGTATCCAACTAGAAATCCTTCACTGGCCCTTTCATCAAGTTTGCCAAATTGTTTCCCAGTTTTGTTTGTATAACATGCTGATCCAATGATGCGCAGATGGTCTAGAGCTGGTGATCTATTGAACAATATTTCATATGATGATTTGAAGTCCTTATTAGAGCTGGATGGAACACGATTTTTGATGTAACAAGCCGTACGAATAAGCTCTGCCCATAGTGACTTGTTAAGGTTTGTTGTGTCATTTACAAAACAGCGAGCTGTAGTAAACAAGGTTCGATTTAATCTTTCTGCAACACCATTCTGTTCAGGCGTGTATGGAACAGTATAGAGTAACTGAATTCCTTCTTGTTGTGAGAATTTTTTCCATTCCTGACTAGTATATTCGCCCCCATTATCACAATGCAAGAAGGCAATTTTTTGATTAAATTCATTCTCCACTGCCTTTTTGAACATCTTAAAAATATCCAAGCACTGTGATTTCTTAGCACAAGGAAACACCCAAGAAAATCTACTAAAATCATCAGTAAATGTAACTAAGTACTTATTTCCACCTAGTGATTCTGGAGTTATTGGACCAGCTAGATCAGAGTGGATTTTTTCAAGTGGTCTTTTGGCTTTGGTGACTGTGGCTCTTGATACAACGCGAGTTGACTTGTTTTTTAGGCATGTATCACACGAGAATTCACTGATGCCGTTAGTGACTGCTTTAATTGTTGGCTTTGACATGTATTCCTTATTTAGATGCCCAAGTCGCTTATGCCAGGTTTGACTATCAGTTGACTTTGTAAGATGTGTAGTAGGACGTATTGTTTCTAAGACCAATAGTGCATCTTTTTGAGTTGCCGTAGCAAGAAGGGTGTCCTTGAACATGATTTGGCATTCACCTTGTAGAAAATTAAATCTCATATGTGGATTTTTCATTGCACAGCAGACTGACAAAAGGTTTGAAGCAAGTTCTGGTACATATAGAACATTCAGCAATGTGAAGGTTGTCCCATTCCGAGTAATCAGCTGTATATCTCCTTTTCCACAGGCCTTCATGTTAGTATTATTAGCTGTAGTAATAGTTGTTGTATAATTTTCTAACATGGTAAATTAAGTCCTGTCATTGCACATATGTTGTGTTGCCCCACTATCTAATATCCAAGTGTTGCAATTTTGTTGATGTGCTTTAGTCAGGAAAGCAATGCTGTATGAGATATCAGGATTGTTTGTCTGCCTTTGGTTCCCAAGTTGCGCAGTTGTAGTGAGTCTGGCTGTTGGTCTTTTATCTGGAAATTCCTGCCAACAATTTTCTGACTTGTGTATTTTGCCACAATATCTGCATATTGGCTTTGCTTTAGCTGGCTTCCGAGCAGTTATAGCAGTATTACCTCCTTCATGTTCAACCTTTATATATCCTAGTCTTCTTGCCTCATCTAGCAAGCTTGCAATCACTTTATCAAGGTATGAATGTGAGTCTTCAGATATTTTTTGGCTTCGTACCTGCTGCATGACTGATTGAACCCATGCTTCATATTTGCTTGAGACATTGTTGATAAATATAGACAATAATAGCCATTGTGGCAGAGGTGATGATGTCAATTGGGATAGGGTGTTAACTTTGCTTCGGAACTGATCTATGTATTGATCAATAGAGTCGCAGGAGGATATAGTGGTTGAAACAAGAGATTGAAATGCAAGATGTCTGGCACTAAAGCCAACTTGTCCATAGAGTTTTTCCAACTTTCTCCATATTTTCGCAGCTAAATCATTAGGATCAAGAAGTTGAAGAATATGATCTTCACAAGATAGGATAATCATTGACGTTGCCTTTGAGTTTGAAGACATCAGATTCTGTGCTAAGGATTTGGATGAAGATATGTCGACAACATCCCAGAGGTCTTGCGCAGTAAGGTATGATCTCATCTTTATGGACCAAACTTGGTAGTTTGAGGAGCCATCGAGTTTGGCAAAAGAACTTCTTGTTGGATCCATTCTGAGTTCAATGATCTGAGTCTGGATTGTCAAAAGGTCAGTGATTGTTCAACTATGATAGATTATGTATGAGAGGCAGAGGTAGAGCTAGCCGGGCTCATAACCTATTAAAGGTTATAAAATTATATTCACCGTAAAGTAGTAGAATTATATTTTATAAAGTAGATGATAGTGAACAATGGTGTCAGAGTATAAAGATAATTTAGTAATCTTGATAATAAGTGATTATGGTTGTGAAGATAATGAAGGAAAGTGGTGGGAATACCAGACTATATACATATTGGGTGACAGGGTTAATAAGAAGAGAAAGTGAAGTGAATGTGAAAAATACAAATGTGGGAGACCCAAACTATCCCACCGTCGATCTCTCTTAGAGTCCAGCTAGCCATATCTTTTCCACTAGTTGCGCTAATGCACATGCTAGTTAGTTAGCGTCAAAGCGCGATCCAACACCTCAACATTTATAAACCCTTGTCTTATCTAGACCCATGCCAAAGTCTTTATCCTAGTACATATTCATGCATAATCTAACCCCTGGTACATTTCAACAAAACCATAATTTGACCCCTTGTATATTTTATTTGTCAAAATAAGCTTTGTCACTTGCAAGATATTGATTTCAATGATAAGTCCTTGCTAGATTATTATACCCTGTACACATCTATGCTAGGTCTGATCCTAGATAGCATTCATAAGTCTTATAATTTGCTTAAACTTATTCCATAATAATTGTGCATAAGTTTGCACAAATATATATTGCATAATTAATTTCAACAGATTAATTAATGCAATGTCTTAAGTGATTTTATAGTTTGTCACTTATATGATTATATTCAACACTACATGTTCAGAATGGCAGGCGTAATGGAACAACACTGCATCATGAAAATTAATTATCGAATCTTAGCTTTGTATACCTGTAAACAGAAGAAGTCCTCTTAGCTAATAGTGGGTCCCAGTAGAATTACTGAAGAGATACATAGAAATTTTACAGTTTATATTTGAAATAATTACTCCTGCACGCAAAATTATCTGTAAAGGAAAGGGTTGCCAATGTAAGAACCCAAGTTATCATGAATCTTATCAACATTTATATCGGGACCCACTGTGACTAAAGAGGGGTTCTACTTTATATTAAAATGATGAGTACGGTGCGGTTCCTACTCTACCAGGTGGCGTTTGATTAGTACCATCACTCTGTAGAAGTCTTACACATATTTCATTCTACAATCGGGTTTTTGTATTGACTTTACTTGAAATATTTTCTCAGTGTCATAGAATTACGGAATCAAATTGCAGAATACGGGTGATCGCGAGTTTAATGTAATTTAAATTAAAGACCGTAACGCCAACTGAAATTTAAGAGGCTGTATCTATTTAAGCTCGGACTTAACCTCTGATAACTACGGTAATCCAACCACTCCAACTGATAATGCGACGATCGGGAGACACCTACGGACTGACGTGGTGAGAGGACAACTGCTCCATTGGGTGCATGCTGTGGTGCAGGACCGGAAGACTACCTCTAAAACTTGTTAGTACCAGTTATCAAATCATGATTTATCGACATACCACATGTAGATTACATATTGAGCCTAAAAGGAATGTAAACCATACATATTGATGAGTAGTCTTCAAGGCGGGTTTGCTTCGGGGATCGGGATCTGGGTTTGCGGCTTATACAACGTTAGTTAAATTCGCAAAGTACAGTCTACGGACATACCTGATGTCGGCTGTAATTTATCTTGTAACCGAAATCAGCCCGGGCGGGGGACGGCGGGATGGCGCTCAACGGATGGGACGGATCTAAGAAGACCTATTAGACCACGTTAGTAATAGTTCTCCAAATATAACTTTTTAGAATTGGCAAACTCACTGGGAACGGATTGAACATATCTTATGCTACCGGATTTCCGTCAAGACATCCGTGTAGACGACGTTCTGGGTTCGACCTCTGTTCTCGGCAGGTAGGAGAACGCTCAAGCCTTCGACGCGGGAAGTTCGCGAAACACCGACGTAGAGTTGACCGTGGGTGAAAACCGGCTTCCGCAAATCCAGCCCTACGGTGTGGAACGATTGACCTTGTGACTTGTTGATGGTCATCGCAAAGCACAACCGGACCGGGAATTGCTTCCGCTTTAGTTTTATTCCCAAACTGTGGTCATCGGAGGTCAACTCGATACGGGGAAGAACGCGTTTTTGACCGTCCCTATCGCCACCAAGAATTCGTGCCTCAATGCAGTGCCTCTTGAGATTGGTCACCACCATGCGGGTTCCATTGCACAGCCCTTCAGCTGGTGCAAGGCTCCGTAGGACCATGATGGGAGCGCCAATCTTTAGAGACAGCTGAGACGGCGGTAGCAAAGGGAGGTCGATGTTCCGCAAAACCTCCGCAGGAAACTCGTCGAGACCCGTTTCGGCAACGTCGGCATCCGTGACGTGAGTGTTGGTTGACTGGTACACCCGGAATTGCCCTGGTAGTCGTCCCAGAATTGTCCCGTTCAATTCCGTCACTGTGGTGTTTAGAGTTGACAGTAAACAACGACTACTAAACACAGTCGGATCCGTCCCAGCTCGCACCTTCAGCTCTTGCGGATAGATACGATCGATAAGGTTGGAAACATCAGTTGGCTGATGAACGTACCTTGGAATCTCAACTTCGTAACATTTAGATTCGGAGTACGGGATGTTTCCAACCCAATCCACAAATTCCGCGCCATGAACCCCCTCCCGGACTCTCATATTGATCCTGAGTGAGAGCCGCTTCAACCGTCCCCAAACAAACAACTTCTGTAAACACGCCCCAACGATATCAGCGCGAGTGCCGTTTGAAACCACAGGAAGGATTTGTGCAAAATCTCCGCCGAGAATGACCGGAACCCCCCCGAACAACACATCACCCGACGTATCCCTCAGATCCACCAACAGCCGGTGCACTACCTCGAAGCAGTACTTGTTCTGCATCGTCACTTCATCCCAGATGATCAATCCGACGTTCCGGAGTTGCGAGGCCAGCATGCTTTGTTTTTCAATGCCACTTACTGACCCCTCGTCCAAATTGATCGGGATTTTGAACTGAGAGTGTGACGTGCGCCCCTCGGGAAGTAGGAGAGCTGCGATTCCCGTCGACTCCACGCAGAGAACAGTCTTCCCCTGACCACGGTAGTAATAGCAGAGTGTTTGGTAGAGAAAGGTTTTCCCAGTCCCTCCTTGACCCTGCAAATAAAAATGCGCCGTTTGTGGATCCGTGACGATTGCTGTAGTGATCTCCAGAAAGGCAGCTTTTTGGTCGTCATTTAGCTGGGCACGCATTCCTTCCGCGCGAGCACAAAGATCTTCTCTCTGGACTCTTGCAGACCACTCCACATGGCTCCGGCTCCAATCCCAAACGTTCATCGGCAAACCATGGTCTGCCAGAGACTGCTGTTGATCCGCCAGCCCAGCCGCAAGCAGAAAAAGACCGTAATCATACTAAGGATCGACCAAGTCCAGCGGATAACCGGTCACCTCCCGAAGCTTATGCGCTAGGTCATCGCAGATGTGGTGTTTATATCTATCCCAAACAGCCAACGGATCTGCAATTTCCCTTTGTCGGAGCCCAGTCAAGAAGAGCGTCCGAAGTCCATTACTGGTGGCAAAGACGACTGCTTCATTGAAACACCCGAACCACTCCTGGTCATTCTGAGCCAAGCCGCGAGCAATGCAGGCTGCGTGGTAGGACTCGTAGGTGACGCCTTCGAATTCGTACAATTCGGCGAACGACCTGACTTTGCGGACAACGGTGAGTAACAGTCGCAGGTAAAATTTCTCCCCCGCAACTGGACTGCAGTGGTACATCCGTCCGATCCGATTGTCGCCGCGCTTCCGAAAGGTCCACTCCTTCAAGTTGTCGTACCACACGCAGTGAGCCGGCATCTCAGAATATAGCCAGTCTCCAGCTGTCGGATGATCCACGTTAAACTTGAAATAACCCATCAACGTGCTCCGGGTAGACTCCATTCGCTCAGCAAGTTGGGACGCCGTCAAGTTGTCGGGAAAGTAGACTGTTTGTTGTCCCTGGAGATGCACCTGCAGGTGTTGCACAGGTGGGAATTCTTGGTGGGTCGGGAACTCAAACAGTCGCCAGACAGCCTCGGGAGGACTGACGTACCGTGCTTGGACGTACCGGGTGATTTTGTCACTCGTATTTGCGATCGCTAAGGTCGTGCGATCAGCGCCTTTGTAAACGTACTTGTGGATGTACTTTACAGCCTGCACTGACCCACAAACCTCGACATTGATGTGCGACTGATATTTGTTGAGCAAATACGGGTTATAAGGTACCACCCAGCGATTGTCCATAGTCACGGCCCGGCCATTTTTCTGCACGGTGAAGGTGCCTCAATGAACTATCAGCCTGAATTCAAGGTAATGTAGAGTAAAAAAGAAAACGTACCTGTGTCTCGTCGCATATAGAGGGGATAACCGTCTTCGGTAATGGTAGTTTCCTCGTTAAAGGTCTTCGGAAACCGCTTCTAACACCTAAGTGGGCTGCTTGGAGTTTTCCGGGTCATGCACGGGCAAGTTGGAAATTCATCTCCACAGGGTCCGTGAAGCATATGAGTTAGTACTAACTCACATAACCTACCCGACGGATCCGCGGCATCATCCGGAATTTCGGCACACACGATCTCGTTAACCTTGGCAGCGGTTAGGTAGCTCCTTGCATCCTTCAGGAACAACAAAAGATGCAGGTGAGGCAAGCCGCGCTTCTGGTACTCGATCGTATATACGTGCCCTTGGTGCGTACCGAAAACCCCTTGACGGATGTCAGCCAGAAGCTGCTTGACCTTCAAGCGAAACACGCGAGCAATTATATCCGGGCGATCCGTGGGTTGCTGGCCGTCTTTCAGCTCTGCCCTGACTTCTGGCCAGTTCGGGTTGGCCGTGAAGGTGATAAATAGAGTTGGCCGACCGAAAAAGCGCACAATCGCCATCAAATCCTGGAAAAGTTGCTGCATGAATCGATCCCCACCGACAAAGGAAGATGGGAGCACACAACGCCGACCAACCTCACGTCCATTAATTTCCGATTGATCTGCGCGGATCAAAGCATCGGAGAGCCCGTTGTACACTGCGGCCCTAATCTTCGGCTGGTTGTTCCGAACCCAATCGAGGCGAGTCGTTTGGCAGGCGACATACGTATCGACAACGTATTGCTGGAAGAGCTGCCCGGCCAGAAACAGAAGAGAGACTTCACCGACCCGTTCATGAAGCCGGAATTGGTAAAAGGGTTGCTGCTCCAGGCGTAAATTTTGCCGATTCTGGTGGTCGTTGAGTAGCCGTAAATCCCAGTGCCACCCTGGCTCACCATACGGAAACAAAAGAACATAATGCAAAGGCATATATGCACTATTTGTAACTGGCACTCGATGCAATTTGCGACCATGTTGGCCTGGCTCACGCACTGCAAGGATTACATCCCAATAACTCGCACGATCACATCCATCCGGAATGATGGCAGCCACTTCGCCCGTAACTGGCAAATTTTCCCGACGACGATCAGCTCCAGCTTGGACCACTAAGTTCATTTGTGGACCTAGGACCATCCGAAAGTTGCCTTCTTGAACCCGCAGGCGCTCGCGTGCTGTCTGGTAAATCCGAATCAACGGATTGACTTCCATTATCATCGTGTGGAGGTCACGGAGGATCGTCGAGTCGAGTTGAGGGTCCCGTTCTCGTCGTATGTCTGCCGCATACTCAGGATCGTGGAAGAACAACTGCGCAAAGGCTGGCGTTTCGTGTGGGCCGGGTTCCAATGGCCCCTGTAGATGGTACAACTCACCGTGAGCTGTGAATGTCGTGAGCCCACGGCGTAAGTCCACTCGATCTTCTCTCCCAGTATTAACGGACGTGAACGCCAAGGCAGAGTTGTAACTGCGGATCCTGCTCCGAAAGCTAGCCGCACGTGGGTCCTGGCCAATGAAAAGGTCATACAGCATCTGTGGGGGATGCTGCAGAAGCGGTAAGGACACTTTTCCTTTCTTACAGCAAAGCTCAAAATCACCACTTGCGACTTTTTCTTGAGCAAAGTGGAGAGCTTGGCAATGTCTACAGACAATTTCCATCCGACCAACATCGTGTGAAGGTACCGCTCGAAAGACGGACCTGAAGGCCTTGGGCGCTCGCACCGCTGGTGCAGGTTCTGGCGACGGAGACAGAGCAGGAAGTAGAGCAATCTGCGCAGGAAGTTCATTGGCAGGTTGTTGTAGGAAAGGTTCGACGATTGACGGAGGAGGTGGAGGTATAAATGTCGTCGGGAGTGCTATATCGGCAACAGGTGCATGTGGTAGTGCGACGACGGGGGGTGGATTGGCAGCTGCAGCTGCAGCCCGGGCAGCTTCCATTTGAGCCCTTGTCCGCCGCGGACGCCTAGCAGGTCGTGCATCGCCCGTAAGACTGGCATCTTCAGAATTGCGTGTCTGAGGCACTGCTGCGTCTGCTTCTGTCACAGTCCGACGTAAGGCCTGGGTCTTCTCCCAAAATACGTTAGATATTAATCCCGAAAAAAAAGTATGAATAGACTTACCCGATGCAGATTACACGTTTTGTATCTAAGTCCAGAGGGTTTTATTGAAAACTCTGCGACGGGTCGATGCCGTCTGCATTTGGAGCAATAAGACTCGAGGGAATCCATTCCGAAAATTTCCGACTGGTATAATTCCTAATAACAGGTCAGTAAAAGGTTCTTTGTGGCAATTTACAAACGTACCTAATGTAGATTGTATCCTTGTCACAATTACTCGATGATTGCTACTGGAGCAGTACTCAACAATGAAAGTATCTTCTGAGGGTTTGATACAGGTTTATTCCCTTGACATTTGTCAGTTTTAATTCTGATGCCAAATTTCACAAACATACCTATTTGAGTCTATATTCTTCAGTTGACGATCTAAAATTGTGTGCGAAGCAATTGATGTGGGGATTATCGAAGGGTGATTGATAAAGATAATGTAGCGCAAAGTGAACAACGAAAATTTCTCACACGGGGTTCGGACTTAGCCTCGCTAGCGCCAATCAGTCTTCACTTGGCCTTTTTCGAAATAATTTTCACCAATGATACAAAAATATTAGTAAGGCGTGCTGTACCTACCACGCTAAGTGGCTAAGTCTCATTATTCAGCTTCCTAAAATATGATTCACAAACTACAATGTATAATTGTTGTGGCTAAATGACGTTGCAATGGGTTTTCCAAAATATACCGGTGTGATTCTATAAGTCGCGTAGACAGATTCAAAATAGTGCATCCTTGTAAGTCCGTCTGTTACATTGGTGGATTTGCAAAAAAGGGGCCATGTTCATATATAAACATATACCCTTACAGCTCATTTTGGCATGGGGTTAAATTACTCTCGATTTCCCAGGACCTCCTCAGGGATAATGTATTCCATATAAGTGGATCATTTATGTTAATGGCTCCACAGCATAGTATCCCTGTGAATGTATTCCGCTCATGCACGTGCTGTTTAATATTAGCATAGAGCGGAACTTATCACGTGTTAGATATATCGCGGTAATAATGCTGCGTCGAGCAATATCCTAGTAGTCGATCTACCGAGTTGTTTAAGATTTAAGACTTATATCGCTGTAAATGTATTTTAGTATTAGTAACCCTGCTTACTCATCGCATGGGGTGGAACTTACTTCTGACTCCATATGTCGCGATTAATTGATCCTACTACCTGTATGTCGTTTTACTGGAATGAGGAATTCGCAACTGAATATCCCAACAGATGAATCCTGTAATTGACACCCATGATAACGACAACACATCGTGATAAACCTTTACCCGGATCATGAAATGAGCAACGGTGAATAAGTAATGGACAATGTGTGTTTGTTTTCCAAGACACAGCAGTAACGCGCATTAGATTTTCGGGTTTTACGGAGTATTAGTGATTGGTCTCCGATTCGGAAAAGGGTTAGATGTAGATGAATTTATACAATCATAAATTTCCTAGTGGCATACCCAATCTTGTAGCAATGCATGAAGAAAATTTGATTCAGGGTACGAAATGCTGTCATATCTGTTATAAAAGATTAATATCTTGTCTGGAATAGCCATGCTGGCGTTTGTACATTAAGCAAATGCTCGTCAGGGATTTCTCAACATGACATGATGCATAATTCATAGTCCGATCAGGGATACTATCAAGCATAATACCTTGAAAAATTTGTTGTCAGGTATATCCATGCTAACAATTGAGACGGGCTTGTAACAATGTCAGGGATGATAATCTCAGATTTTCTGCATATTTAGTATAATTTCCAAGGATATCCCTATCACTATGTGCATAAAACATAACTCACACTGGGATATACCTCGTGGTATTAATTTTTTAAAAAAATCATCGTCAGGGATAATCATGATGGCTCGTCTGCATAAGAATGAATCGAAATAGGGATACCCCGACACTGATTCGGAGTTCAAAAATGGCCATGCTAGGCGTATCCCTATACATGTAGGGTTTTAAATATTAATATTTCAGGATAGCCCATGGATAAACCCAGGCAAAAAGTTTGAACTTATGAACGTTTTCCCAATTTATAAATTAATTGGATACAACTTTAGATCAGGGGTATCCCTACATGAAATTTTGATATTCTTAAATTTCAATCATGGATACCCCTGAGACTTAAATGTTTGAAAAAATTACAGAATCAAGGGTATCCATGGTTATATTTATGAGTTGATTAAAATAATGTTGGCATAATTCGAAAATGAATTTATATAAAATATCATAATGTGTCTGGGGTACCCATGTTATTATATTAACCGAATAAAATATGTTTCCATGGAGACAAATTTAACTGAATAAATATGTTGCCATGGAGACAAATTTAACCGAAGGCCAAGGTTGCCATGGTTACAATAGCACAAAACTATACATTTCATATAAATTATGTCTGCACAAAATATTTCATAAGTATTTTACTGGAATAATTGTGTATATTAATTGTACATAAATTTGTTCTTTTCACTATTTACATAAATAATTTTGATTAATTTTGAATAGCAAAGATTTTGTGACACGTTCTATTTATACATTAGAAAATTACATAAATTTTATAATGTTAGCATACAATTGGGTCGTTCTAAGATTACAGATCACAATATTAGTTTTAGCCACAATGAAATTACTTTCTACACTTTTGTTAGTTTCAGAATTTTCAGATAATCGGTTTTACGTTATGGAAAGCTTCGCTTTTATGTAAGTATGGCAAATTCAAGTCATTGCAAGAAATCATTACGAATATCCTTACAGAGTCCGAACCTTGAAGTTGGAAAGTGTGTCCTCCTGGCGATGGTTCTTGTTATAGTTGAGGCGCCAATGGTATCCAGTCGAGTCCTTTAAGTAATATGTGCCAATTTCCTACTTATGAACTGTTAGTGATGACTCGGATGAGGTTTTCAAATGAAGGATGTTCTTGATGTCTTTTCCATAATTTCGACCATGGAATTTGTCAGATACCTGAGATAATTTCCTCTGGAAGATGCGACTGGTGTCTCTGAGGAGATCTTTTGGTATCGGTTTAAATACGTTATCTGAAGCTTTCGAAGTTAAATGAAATTTCTAATTGGCGAATGTGTCCTAGGTATGTGTTAGCAATTGTTTTCAAAACAGGATGGTTTAAAATTGATCTTCAGATTATCTGTACTTCTCATGCTAATCGGTTTTCTGTCGCTTTTTAATTGATGCATCGGCTGTTGCCAGTTGTTGTTTTATTTATTTTTTATTGAATAATTGATTTAGGTCGTCATGAAATTCTGATCAGACTTATCGGCATTACGAATAAAATTCTTCCAAAGCTCGTTAATGGCTGTTTTGGAGCTCGACTTGAAATGTACCTGGTGATATTATAGTCTGTTCAAAACACTATGGACTGATGAATGTTAATGGATCGGTTATAATGATGTCTGATATTTTAAGCAGCGGTGAATTCGATTCTAAAGCTTGTTAGTAGAGTGTAAAATAATTTTTGGGTTCGTACCTAGGCAAATGTGATAAATTGTTCGTTGACGTAATTTATTGGATTGCGAAGATGCTGGTGTCAAATATTTAACGGCTTCGCGACTGGTAATTCTGAGAAGGTTAATATGACTTCTGGAAGCTATTCTGAGACGTACCTGAGAGTTATCGAAGTATGAAGGGCAGGAACGACATTAAACTATCAGTGAAGCAATATGTGTGAGGATGCCTCTTCCATTTGAAGCTTTTCGCTGGTAATTTCGATTTCAAAGCCTGTGAAAAATTATCAGATTGATTTGAAGACGTACCTTATCTGAAAACGCTGAAATGATGTCCCAGCGACCTGTTTAATTGTCAGAGTTCAAGGATAGAGAGGTTGTCACTCATCTGAGGCTTCCTATGGATTGTTAGCATTGAAAAATGGACGACGTATTGATTTTCGGAATTACTAATACTGCGACGACGACCTGTGGATTTGTCAGTGATTGGTAATGGGGCCATTTACTCACCTAAAGCCATATTCAAATCTCTATTACTGTGAAATTGTCAGCAATCAGTCTTGTAGACAACATACCTTATTCAAAAGCGATGAAATTTTGTCGCTGCGACCTGTCAAGTTGTTAGAATTCATGAATGTAGTTGCTGTTAATTACCTGACGTTTCCTGTATGATTGTCAGCGATGAAAAGTGGACGACGTACCTGAAATCGAAATTATCACTGCTACGACGACGACCTGTGGGTTTGTCAGCGTATCAAAAAGAAGCCGTTAACTCACCTGAAGCCATGTGTAATTCTATGTTCCTGTGAGATTGTCAGCGATGATGATAGGACGACGTACCTGTCTGTGGTGGCGGAATTATCGACGACGACTATGATGGATGTAAAAGAGAAAGGAGAAGCGACGGATTGTGGGAGGTGATGAAAAATTTTCCTTAGCGTGGTCCAGACGCTAGCGGCGACGAATGAGCATTCACGAATTTATAGATGGTATCCACATTTAGTCTGATGAGCTTTAGTCAGCCGGAACGACGCTCCGTGGGCCAATGGAATAGCTTCATTTTATCTAGCGCGCGCACCTCTCCCCCACCGCCCAATCAGCGCTGGGCAAAGTTAATTTGGTCTCCACATTTAGCCCTCTGGGCTGAGTCAGACATCCGACGCTCTGCAAGCCAATCATTACTGCCGATTTCGGGCGGTCAGCCGAAATGACGTCGCTCCTCGCTTGCCCGACCAACCACCGCCTCCCCCCTCCTCGCCCGGCCAATCAGCGATGCGCAAAACTAAAAATCCGTATCCACAAATCTCTCAATACTATATAGACTAGGTCCTGGCCCTGCGGCCCTTCGCTTCGCTCCGGGGCAGGGTTCCTCGCGTTGCTTCGGAATGGGTGACGGGTTTTGTAGTGTTGTGATGTTGCTAGTTGGAATTAGTCTGTGGAGGCTTACATGTCTAAGTCACATGAAGCGGAGGCAGGTAGTTGGTATTTGGTAGTACGGTAACTTTGCTCCACATGTTGGGGACATGTGGATTGTTTTTATTTACGGTTGTTAGTATGGTTCACATAAAGTGGAAATGCGAACTTAGTTACGTTAGTCTGCGTTAGTTGGCATTGTTCACATGCAATGAATAGGAGATTTTGCCTTTTGTAAAGTCAGATGAGAACCGTGTAGTTAGTAGCTTCCACCTGGCACTTGGGAAAGGCGTGTAAATATTTTGAGTCACAACTGAGCAAGAGTTGATTAGCCATCATGAGGAATGACATAGAAAAATCTTAGAGATACGTTCGAGAACGTGTAGATGAGAATTGAGTTAGTTGACTTCATCACTTGAAGAAGTCGACCGAAAAGCATGGCTTCAACATATGCTAAACTATCTTCAAGAGAGCTGTTAGATCATCTCCAAGAAAACTATGAAGCAATTCACGAAGTTTTGGGTTAGTGCAAATCAGTTACACGAATCAGAAGATAATTATGTCAGATAACGATCTACTTGATTCACATGAATGGAGATGATGATTTTGCCTTTATCGGAGCCAGATGAGAAGCGTGGAAATAATAACTTCTATCTGTTACTTACAAAGAGGCATGTATTGTTTGGGCCAAACTCAAGTAGGAGTTGGCGGCATAACGATATAATTGCAGTTACGCATGTTCGGCCTGAACCAAGGTGATTTATTCACCAGGGAATGGTTAATCTATTTCCTGAACGTGAAATTTGAAGTGCAGGGCATGACTACAGTTCATGTAGTATGATGTTGAAGGCTGTTTGCCCTTTCCCGTAAAGGTATTATAATCGGGCATTGGAATAATGTGTTTAGGTCTTGCTTGTAGAATGCAGACCCATAGTTCCTATCGAGTTAAGACAGTGCGTTAATCTGTAGGATTAACTGAAGAGGGTCATAGCTTTAGATCCTCAATGTTGATGGAGAATGATGAGCGGTAGGGTCGAGTATACAACATGCATATGTAGTATAAGGACCTTGCACTGGAGGAGTGTGATTCCACAGACATATTCAAATCGTGAAGAGTCTGTGAAATTTACTACGATATAGCAAGAGTAGCTGAGTTTGTGCATTGTATGCCTCAAGTAGGAGTCTAATGACATAGCCTTCTTTAAGACAATGGTGGCACATATTAGGTGAATGGTAGATGTGGTGGATGAAAATTTTTTTAACCCCTGATGATACTATTCTGATTTTGTTGACATTTTTCGTTCATGTATAATTTTATTTGAGACCGATAACGTCTCTTGTGTTATGTGTCTGAGGTATTGATTCCAGATGCGTACACAGCTACCGCATGTAGGATGATAGAATACTTGTTGTGTTTTTAGTTTTTAGTAGATTATTTCTTTTCTTTAGGAGTAACGTTTTTTTGTAGCGTCTGTGGGCTGTCTTTAGAGCATTGACTTTCTTCTCTTTACATGTCAATGATATATCTTATTTTGTTTCATACACGTAGCCAGTGGCACATATATTTTGTGCGTAGACAGAAATTAGTCGACTTGAGGTCGTTGATACAGGTTCAACCAACCTAATAGGTGTGTAGTGTACTGTCGATAAACTTGTTAGTTAAGTATTTTAATTGGAGTAAAGACCAACCTAATGATGGGTGAAGATCTATGGTGAAACCGTTTTAGATCAAAAAGTAAATGTGAAAGTTGATGGTTAACTGGTGGGACGGACAGGATGATGAGAAATATTTATAGTTTGTGTGGGTGGGGACTTGCTAGCGTCAAAAATAAGCGATACGCAATCATTACATAAGAATCATCAAGAAGTTCAAAAAAAAAGATGTTAAGAAAGTCGCGTGACCTTTTTGCTGAATAACATATTTTTTTTTAAAAAAATAAAAAATGTAACATGTTCAGCAGTAACATGTGTGGAATATGCCTCACTAAGTGACAACAATTCAATACATCGCATTTTAATGACTCTGAACCACAAACTGTTCTTTGTGATCACGTTGGCAACATCGCGCTACTTTGACCTTGCCATCTAATCGTATAATGAAGATTTGATTTGTTTTTCAAAGATATCCAAATATTGGGTTCCTCACTCGCGTTGTATTGAGCATTCAAAGTGTGGCCCTCGTAAGTACAATTACAACAAACTACGTGTTTCGAACGGCGGGCAAAATTGAGTATCTTTGCAATACGACAACTAATTATCGCATCTTATATCTTTGTATCCGATTATCCAAAACCTGAAATCATTATCACGGGATGCGTATATGTTGCGTGTCGAAGTTGAGAATTAATAAACCACTTTTAAAAGGCTCGATCCACAAACTGCCAATTTTAGTAGGTGTGGCGTAATGACGTCGCAATGGGTATGCCAAAATCTACAGTTGTAAATCTATCGGACGCGTAGATGGATCCAGAAAGATGCATCCTTGTAAGTCAATCTGTCGGGATTACGGACTTATAATAAAGGATCCATGTTCACATAGCCGCTATAACCCTCAAGCTTATTGTAGCATGGGAGTAAACCACCCTTGATTCTTCAGGTCATTTTCAGCGATAATGCATGTTACATAAGAAGTTGATTTACGTGAATGCCTCCACAGCATAATATCCCTGTAAATGAATTCCGACCATGCAAGCCCTGATTACTATCAGCATGGGGCGGAACTCAGCCTGAACTTGATGCATCGCGCTTAATTATGCATTGTGGTGGAATATCGTAATTGACGAACCGCCGCGTTAGTGGATCCTTAACCATGTATTCCTGTGATAGTATTCTGCTAATAAAAGCCCTGCTTACTATTCGCAAGGGGCGAAACATCGCTTAAACTCCCTTGTTACGCATATTTCATCCTATTCGCCTTATACTTTGCTGGTCGACCTTCCGCATTGACAAATTCACATAAAATCATACCTAGAGTTGTCTCCTAAACTTGACACTCATGATAACGACAGCACGTCGCGACAAACCATTCCCACAACCAGGTTGAAACAACTGTGAATTTCAAATGTACGATGGGCGATTGCATTCTGCGTTGCAGCAGTAATGCAAATAAATTTTTCAGGTGTAGAAAGGTACAGTCATGCCTCTGATAGATTTACTAATTCACTGCGACCGATTATTTAAGTAATCAGAAGGATGACTATATCAGTGGTCGTTGGTTTATACGGATGTCAATTAAATGTGATAAAATAATTTTATACTACATAAAAGTTCCCAGAGGCATACCCATGTTTGTAACAATGCATGAAGAAAATTTGATTCAGGGTACAAAATGGTGTCATATATGTTATAAAAGATTAACATCTTGTCTGGGATAGCCATGCTGGCGTTCTTACATTAAGCAAATGCTCGTCAGGGATCTAGCAAAATAGCATGGTGCATAATTCACAGTCCGATCAGGGGTATCCTCAAGCATAATACCTTGAAAATAAACTTGTCAGGTTTATCCATGCTAACAACCGAGATCGGTTTATAAGTACGTCATGGACGATATAATTAGCATTTCGGCATATTGAGTTATATTTTCAAGGATATCCCTATTACTGTTATGCATAAAACATCCTTCACACTGGGATATCCCTTGGGTTATCAATTTTTTTGAAAAATATCATTGTCAGGGATATCCATGATGGCTCGTCTGCATAAGAATGAATCGAAATAGGGATACCCCTTTACTGATTCGGAGTTCAAAATTTGCCATGCTAGGCGTATCCTTACACACGTAGGGTTATAAATATTAATATTTCAGGGTAGCCCATGGATAAACCCAGGCAAAAAGTTTGATTTTATGAACGTTATCCCAATTTATGAATTATTTGAATACAACTTTAGATTAGGGATACCCCTACATGAAATTATGATATTCTTAAATTTCAATCATGGATACCCCTGGGTCTCAAATGTTAGAAAGAATTATAGAATCAAGGGTATCCATGGTTATATTTATGAGTTGATTAAAATAATGTTGGCATAATTCGAAAATGAATATATATAAAATATCATAATGTGTCTGGGGTACCCATGTTATTATGTTAACCGAATTAAATATGTTGCCATGGAGACAAATTTTACCGAATAAATAGGTTGCCATGGATACCAATTTAACCGAAGGCTATAGTTGCCATGGTTACAACAGCACAAAACTATGCATTTCATATATATTATGTCTGCACAATCTATTTCATAAATATTATCCTTGAATAATTGTGTAAAATAAATTTGTATTAATTTGTTCATTTCCTTATTTGCATAAATAATTTATGATTTGTTATAAATAGCATAAATTGTGTGTTCCTTTCGATATATTTATTGTGAATTACATAATTTTTTGAATTTTAGCTTACCATTGTGCCGTTTTTTCGATTACAAATCACGATGTTATTTTAAGCCACAATGCAATTAATCTCTACAACTTTACTTGTTAATTTCAGAATTTTCAGATAATTGGTTTTACGTTGTGAAAAGCTTCGCTTTCATGTCAGTATGGCAAATTTAAATGTCATTGCGAGAAATCATTACGAATGTCCTTACAGAGTCCGAAACTTGGTGAAGTTGGAAAGTGTGTCCTCCTGGAGGTGGTTATGGGTATAGTTGAGGCGCCAATGGTATCCAGTCAAGTCCGTTAAGGAATATGTGCCAATTTCCTACTCATAAACTGTCAGTGATATGTCTCGGATGTTCTTAATGACTTCTCAATCACGTTGACCATGATATTTGTCAAGATTCCTGACTTAGAAGTTTCCTTTTCGATAGAAATGCAACTGTTGTCTCTGAGGAGATCTTTTGGTAACGGTTTAAAACGTGATCTTAAGCTATCGAAGTTGAATGTAATTTTCAAGTAACGAATGTGTCCTAGATAAGTGTCAGCAATCGCTTTCAAATCAAGATGGTTTGGATTAAATCTTCAGATTCTCTGTACTTATCAAGCATGTCGTTTTTCTGTCGTTCTTTAGTTGATGCATCGGCTGTTGGCAGTTATCGTTTTACTTATTTATATGGGTAATTGGGATTGATTCTTCTTTAAGCTCTAGTGAGAATCGTCGGCATCGCGAATAAACTTTGTCTAAAGTTCTTTAATGGCTAATTTAGAACTCGACTTGAAACGTACCTGGTAATATTGCGGACTGTTCAAAGAACGAACAACTGATGAATGTCATTTGATCGAATATGATGATGTTTGATATTTTAAGCAGCGGTGAATTCGATTCTAAAGCTGGTAAGTAGAGTGTATTGTGATTTTTTGGATTCGTACCTGAGCAAATGTGGTATATTGTTCGTTGCCGTAATTTATTGGATTGCGAAGATGCTGGTGTCAAATATTTGACGGATTCGTGAGTGATAGTTCTGAGGCAATTAGTATGACTTCTGTAAGTTGTTCGGAAACGCACCTGAAAGTTATCGCAGTATGAAGGGCAGGAACGACCTAAAACTGTCAGTGAAGCATTTTGTGTGAGGATTTTTCTTACATTTGAAGCTTTCGCTGGCTATTTCGATTTTAGATCCTGTGGGGATGTCAGCTTGATTTGAAGACGTACCTGATTCAAAAACCATGTGATTTTTGTCGCAGCGACCTATTTTTTTGTCAGAGTTCAAGAATGGAGTGACTGTCACTCATCCGAGGCTTCCTGTACGTTGTCAGCGATGAAAAATGGACGACGTACCTGTTTTTCGAATTGTTACTGCTGCAATGACGACCTGTAGATTTGTCAGTATTTCAGAAAACTGAGTCTTTTACTGACCTGAAGCCATGTGTAATGCTGTTTTCTGTGGAATTGCTTGCAATGAGCGTTGTAGACGACGTACCTGATTCAAAAGCGATGGAATTCAGACGCAACGACCTGCATAATTGTCAGTATTTCAGAACTGAGTCTTTTACTGACCTGAAACTGCCTGTAAATTGTCAGCGATGAAAAGTGGACGACATACCTGGTTTCAAGATGAATACTGCTTCGACGACGACCTGTGAATTTGTCAGTGATCGAGAATGGAGCCATTTACATACCTGACGCTTCCTGCGGTTTCCTGTAGATTGTCAGCGATGAAAAGTGGTCGACGTACCTGATTTGGGGAAGACTACTGCTGCGACGACGACCTGTATGTTTGTCAGCGTATCAAAAAGGAGTCATTTACTCACCTGAAGCCATGTGTAGTTCTATATTCCTGTGAAATGGTCAGCGATGCGGATAGGACGACGTACCTGATAGTGGTGGCGGAAATTCGACGACGACGATGATGTATGTAAAAGAGAAAGAAAAAGCGTTGGATTGTGGGAGGTGATGAAAAATTTTCTTAGCGTGGTCCAGACGCTAGCGGCGACGAATGAGCATTTGCGAATTTTTAGATGGTATCCACATTAAGTCTGATGAGCTTTAGTCAGCCGGAACGACGCTCCGTGGGCCAATGGAACAGCTTCATTTTATCTAGCGCCAGCATTTTCTCGTGGGATCCACATTTAGCCCTCTGAGCAGAGTAAGACATTCGACACTCTGCGAGCCAATCATTACTGCCGATTGCGGGCGGTCAGCCGAAATGACGTCGCCGTTTGCCCGCCCGACCAACCACCGTCCTCCCCCCCCTCCCCCAGCCAATCAGCTCTTTCGCAAAACTGAAAAGGTATCCACAAATGCTCTGATATATTTAACTAGGTCCTGGCCCTGCGGCCCTTCGCTTCGCTCCGGGGCAGGGTTCCTCGCGTTGCTTCGGAAGTGGGTGGCTGGTTCGTTGATTTGTGATGCAGTTAGTTGGAGTTAGTCTGTTGAGGTTTACAGGTCTCTGTCACATGAAGCGGAGGCAGGTAGTTAGGTATCAGACATTACGAAAACCTTGTTTCATATCAGGCATGTCGGTTGATTAAAGTTCTGGGTGATGGTTTGGTTCACGTAAAGTGGAGAGGCAATATCCGTGATGTTAAACTGCGTTAGTCGGCATTATTGGCATTCAATGAGAGGGTTGATTTTGCCTTTTGTTAAGCCAGATGAGAAGCGTGGAGTGTGTGGCTTCCATCAGTTACTTGGGAAAGGCGTGTAAATTTTCTGAGTCAAACCCGAACAAAACTTGGTTTATACTCAAGATGGAGGATGGCAAAGGTGAATCTTGTGGACCCATTCGAGGACGTGTAGATGAGAAATGAGTTAGTTGTTCTCATCACTTATAAATGTCGATTGAAGAGCATGGCTTCAGTACATGTTTCACTTTCTTCGTGAGAGCAGTTAGTTATTCTCAATAAAGGCATGAAGCAATTCATCATGATAAGGATGAATTATAATCAATTTACGTGAAGCAGAACGAAGATACTCATTCCATATTACGGTTTACTTGATTCACATGAATAGGAAATGATGATTTTGCCTCTATTATAGTCAGATGAGAAGCGTGGAGTTTCTAACTTCTAACTGTTACTTGGGAGGAGGCGTTTAATTGTTTGGACCAAACTCAGGCGAGAACTTGATGATTTTCAATATAACGGCAGTTACGCATGTTCAGCCTGAACAAAGGTAATTTGTGTATCAAGGTATGGTTAGTCTATTCGCTGAATGTGAGATGTCAAGTGGAATGCGCGACAGGTCATGTTGCACGATAATGAAGGCCTATGTCGTTTCTGAACAGGTATTATAAGCGGGCGTTGGAGAGGTGAGTCAAAGTCTTCTGTTTAAAATTTAGGTCCATAATGCCTGTCGAGATGAAACAGAGCAGTTATCTGTAGGATTAAATGATGTAAGAGGTGTGTAAATAAAGATCCTCTATTTTGATAAAAAATGATGAGCGGTAGGGTCGAGTACACAACATGCACATGTAGTATAAGGACATTGCACTGGTGAGGTGGGATTCCAGACTTGTTCAGATCGTGAAGAGTCTGTGAGGTTCACGACAATATAGCAATAGTAGTTGGGCTTATGCATTGTATGCCTCCAGTAGGAGTGTAGAAACATAGCCTTTTTAAACATTGGTGGCACACGTCAAGTGAATGATAGATGATCCTGGATAAAGAATGTTTCTTTTTGAACATAACCCTGACGATACTATTCTGTTTTCGAGAAGCGTTTTTTGTTCAAATATAATTTTGTTTGCGTCCGATAACGTCTCTTGTATCAAATGTCTGAGGTATTGATTCCAGTTGCGTACACAGCTACTGCATGTAGGATGGTAGAATACTCGTTTTGTTTTATGGTTTTTGATAGATTGTCTCTTTTATTTAGGAGCAACGTTTTTTTGAAGCGTCTGTGAGCTGTCATTATTGCCTTGACTTTCTTGTCTTTACATGTCAATAATATGTCTTAACTTTTGTCTCATACGCGTAGCCAGCGGAGCATGTGTTTTGTGCGTACGCAGAAAATAGTCGACCTGAATTCGTCGATACAGGTTCGACCAATATAAAGGGTATATGTGGTGTACTATCAATAAACTTGTTAGTTAAGTATTTTAATCGGGGTAAAGCAACCTGATGATGGTTGAAGATTTATGGCTAAACCATTTGAGATCAAAAGTTTTTGTGAAAGATGAAGATGTAATAGGGAGTGTGTGGGAGGATGAGGAATATTTATAGTTTGTGCGGGTGGGGACTTGCTAGCGTCAAAAATAAGCGATACGCAATCATTACATAAGAATCATCAAGAAGTTCAAAAAAAAAAAGATATTAAGAAAGTCGCGTGACCTTTTTGCTGAATAACATATTTTTTTTAAAAAAATAAAAAATGTAACATGTTCAGCAGTAACATGTGTGGAATATGCCTCACTAAGTGACAACAATTCAATACATCGCAATTTAATGACTATGAACCACAAACTGTCCTTTGTGATCACGTTGGCAACATCGCGCAACTTTGACCTTGCCATCTAATTGTATAGTAAAGATTTGTTTTGTTTTTCAAAGATATCCATATATTTGACATTGACTCGCGTTGTATTGAGCATTCAAAGTGTGGCCCTCGTAAGTACAATGACCTCAAACTACGTGTTTCGAACGGCGGGCAAAATTGAGTATGAGTGCAATAAGACAACTAATTATCGCATCTAATATATTAGTATCCGATTATCCAATACCTTAAATCATTATCACGGCACGCATTCGTGTTACGTGTCGAAGGTGAGAATAAAAAACCATTCTTAAAACACTCGATCCACAAACTGCCAATTTTAGTAGGTGTGGCGTAATGACGTCGCAATGGGTATGCCAAAATCTACAGGTGTGAATCTATAGGACGCGTAGATGGATTCAGAAAGATGCATCCTTGTATGTCAATCTGTTAAGATGACGAATTTACAATGAAGGATCCATGTTCATATCGCCTTTATAACCCTTAGCTCATTTTAGCATGGAAGTAAACCACCCTTGATTTCCCAGGGTCTCTTTAGCGACAATACATGTTATATAAGAAGTTCATTTACGTGAATGGCTCCACAGCATAATATCCCTGTGAATGAATTCCGACCATGCAAGCCCTGAATACTATCAGCAAGGGGCGGAACCCAGATTGAACTTGATGCATCACGCTTAATTATGCAGCGTCGTGTGATATCGTTATTGACGAACTGCCGCGTTGGTGGATCCTTAACCATGTATTTCTGTGATAGTATTCTGCTAATAAAAGCCCTGCTTACTATCAGCAAGGGGCGGAACTCAGACTGAACTTAATGGATCGCGCTTAATTATGCATTATAGTGATTTTTCGTGATTGACGAACTGCCGCGTTGGTGGATCCTTAACCATGTATTCCAGTGATAGTATTCTGCTAATAAAAGCCCTGCTTACTATTCGCAAGGGGCGGAACATCGCTCAAACTCCCTTGTTACGCATATTTCATCCTATTCGCCTTATACTCTGCTGGTCGACCTTCCGCGTTGACAAATTCACATAAAATTATCCTAGAGTTGTCTCCTACACTTGACACTCATAATAACGATAGCACGTCGCGACAAACCATTCCTGCAACCATGTTGAAATAACTGTGAATTTCAAATGTACGATGGGCGATTGCATTCTGCGTTGCAGCAGTAATGCAAATAAATTTTTCAGGTGTAGAAAGGTACAGTCATGCCTCTGATAAATTAAATAATTCATTGCGACCGATTATTTAAGTAATCAGAAGGATGACTATATCAGTGATCGTTGGTTTATACGGATGTTAATTAAATGAGATAAAATAATTTTATACTATATAAAAGCTCCTAGTGGCTACTCATGCTCGAGCATTGCATGAAGAAAATCCGAGTCTGGGTACGAAACGCTGTCATATCTGTTATAAAAGCTCAATAAATTATCTGGGATAGCCATGCTGGCGTGTATACATGGGGCAATTGGTTGTCACGGATCCATCAATTTAACAGGATGCATAACTCATAATCCGATCAGGGATACCTTCAAGCGTAATACCTTGAAAAAAAACTTGTCAGGTATATCCATGCTAACAACTGAGAATTGGTTGTACTTACGTCAGGGATGATATAATTAGCAATTCTGCATATTAAGATATATTTTCAAGAATACCCCTAACACAGTTTTGCATATATCATCTAACAGACTGGGATATCCCTTGGGATATCAATTTTATGAAAAATATTATTGTTAGGGCTATCCATGATAGCACCTCTGCATAAGTAAATATCGAAATAGGGATATCCCAACTCTGATTCTGAGTTCAAATATGGCCATGCTAGGCATATCCCTACACTTGTAGGGTCATAAATATTAATATTACAGGGTAGCTCATGGATAAACCCAGGCAAAAAGTTGGAACTTATGAACGTTATCCCAATTTATGAATTATTTGAATACAACTTTCTATCAGGGATATCCCTACATTGAAGATATTATATTCTTAAATTTCAATCATGGATACCCCTGAATATTAATTGACGTCAAAGATTTCAGAGTCAGGGGTATCCATAATTATATTTATGCGTTGATTAAAATAATGTCGGTATAAATCGAAAATGAATTTATATAAAATATCATAATATGTCTGGGGTACCCTTGTTAACATATTAACCGAATAAAATATGTTGCCATGGAGATCAATTTTACCGAATTAATATGTTGCTATGGATACCAATTTAACCGAAAAAATCTGTTGCCGTGGATACCAATTTAACCGAAGACGTAAGTTGCCATGGTTACAACAGCACAAATATATGTATTTCATATTCTTATGTCTGCACAAATAATTTCATAAATGCTATGCGTGAATAATTGTACATAATAAATGTGTATTAAATTGTTCATTTCAATAATTGCATAAATAATTTTTGATTAAATTATAAATAGCATAAATTTTGTGTTTTTTTCTATTTATACATTGTAAAATTACATGACTTTATATTTTTATCTTACAATTGTGCCGTTTCTACAATTACAGATCACGATGTTATTTTTAGCCACAATGCAATTACTCTTTACACTCTTACTTGTTAGTTTCAGAAGTTCCAGATAATTAGTTTTACGTTCTGGAAAGCTTCGCTTTTACGTCAGTATGGGAAATTTATACTTATAAATTGCGAAAAATCACTACGAATGTCCTTACAGAGTCCGAATCTTGGTGAAGTTGGAAAGTGTGTCCTCCTGGAGGTGGTTCTGGGTATAGTTTTGGCGCAAATGGTATCCAGTCGAGTCCGTTAAGGAATGTGTGCCAATTTCCTGCTCATAAGTTGTCAGTGATACGTCTCAGATGGATTATTTTCTAAACGTCTTTTTGATAACTTCGACCATGGTGTTTGTCAGATACCTGAGATAAGAAGTTCCTCTCGAAGGGTATGACTGGTGTCTCTGTGGAGATCTTTTAGTAACGGTTTAAATACTTTATCTGAAGCTTTCGAAGTTAAATGTAATTTCTCAAGGAATGTGTCCTGAGTATGTATTAGCAATCTTTATCTAGAAAGGATGGTTTGGATTAAATCTTCAGATTCTCTTTACTTCTCAAACTTATCGGTTTTCTGTTGCTTTTTAGTTGATGCATCGGCTGTTGCCATTTGTCGTATTTCTTATTTTTTTTTGAGTAATTGAGTAAGGTCATCTTGAAAATCTGCTCAGACTCGTCGGCATTTCGAGTAAAATTCTTCTAAAGCTCGTTAATGGCTGTTTTGGAGCTCGACTTGAAACGTACCTGGTGATATCATTATAGTCTATACAAAAGACTATAGACTAATGAATGTCATTGGATCGATTAAAATGATGTCTGATATTTCAAACAGCGGTGAATTCGATTCTGAAGCATGTTAGTAGAGTGTAATATGATTTTTGGATTCGTACCTGGGCAAATGTAATATATTGATCGTTGGCATAATTTTTGGGATTGCGAAGATGCTGGTTTCAAACATTTAACGGTTGCGCGGCTGATATTTCTGAGATGGTTAATCTGACTTCTGGAAGCTATTCGGAGACGTACCTGAAAGTTATCGCAGTATTAAGGGCAGTGAAGGCCTATAATTGTCAGTGAGGCGATTTGAGTTAGGATGTTTCTTACATTTGAAGCTTTCGCTGATGATTTCGGAGCCTGTGAAGAATTATTAGCCTGATTTGAAGACGTACCTGTTCCAAAAACGATGAAATGATGGCGTAGCGACCTGTTTAAATGTCAGAGTTCAAGGATAGAGAGGCTGTCACTCATCTGAGGCTTCCTATGGATTGTTAGCATTGAAAAATGGACGACGTACTTGATTTTCGGAATTATTAATGCTGCGACGACGACCTGTGGATTTGTCAGAGATTGGTAATGGGGCCATTTACTCACCTGAAGCCATATTCAAATCTCTATTACTGTGAAATTGTTAGCAATCAGTGTTGTAGACGACATACCTGATTCAAAAGCGATGAAATTTTGTCGCTGCGTCCTGTCAAGTTGTTAGAATTCATGAATGTAGTTGCTGTTAATTACCTGACGTTTCCTGTATGATTGTCAGCGATGAAAAGTGGACGACGTACCTGAAATCGAATTTTTTACTGCTGCGACGACAACCTGTGGATTTGTCAGTATTTCAGAATGGGGCCATTTACTCACCTGAAGTCGTGTGTAATTCTATATTCCTGTGAAATTGTCAGCGATGCGGATAGGACGACGTACCTGGTGGTGGTGGAAAATTCGGCGACGACGATGATGAATGTAAAAGAGAAAAAATAAGCGACGGATTGTGGGAGGTGATGAAAAATTTTCCTTAGCGTGGACCAGACGCTAGCGGCGACGAATGAGCATTCACGAACTTTTAAGTGGTATCCAAATTTAGTCTGATGGGCTTTAGTCAGCCGGAACGACGCTCCGTGGGCCAATGAAACGGTTTCATTCTATCTAGCGCGTACACCTCTCGCCCACCGCCCAATCAGCGCTGGGCAAAGTTATCTAGGTATCCACATTTAGCCTTCTGAACTGAGTCAGCCAACCGACGCTCTGCGAGCCAATCATTACTGCCGATTTCGGGCGGTCAGCCGAAATGACGTCGCCCCTCGCTTGCCCGACCAACCACCGGCCTCCCCCCTCTCCCCCAGCCAATCACCGTTTCGCAAAACTAAAAATTGGGATCCACATTTCATCCAATATATTATAGAACTAGGTCCTGGCCCTGCGGCCCTTCGCTTCGCTCCGGGGCAGGGTTCCTCGCGTTGCTTCGGAATGGGCGGCTGATTTGTTGACTTTTGATGCAGGTAGTTGGAGTTAGTCTGTTGAGGTTTACAGGTCTCTGTCATATAAGCGGAGGCAGGTAGTTTGATATTAGGTAGTACGGTAACCTTGATTCACATGTTAGGGGACGCGCTGTGGATTGTTTTTGTAAGTTACGGTTGTTAGTATGATTCACTTAAAGTGGAAAGGAAACACGATCTTAGTTATGTTAGTCCGCGTTAGTTGGAATTGTTCACATGCAATGTAATGGGAAGATTTTGCCCATTAGTAAAAAATCAGATGAGAAGTGTGTAGTTTGTGGCTTACCTATTTGGTACTTTGGAAAGGCTTATGGGTAAATATTTTTGAGTCAAAACTGAGCAAGAGTTGATTTAGCCATCGTGAGGAATAACATGTAGAATTGGCACGTTAATCTTTTTGGTATCCATTCGAGAACGTGTACGATGGAGGAAATTGGAAAGTTAGTTAACTTCATCAATTGAAGAAGTCGATCGAAATGCATGGCTTCAACAGATGCTATTACCCCTATCTCCATGAGATCCGTTGAGTTCTTTTCCATGAAAAGTTTGGAAGCAATTCACAAAGTTTAGGGTTAGTGCAAAATCAGTTTCACGTGAATCAGAACGAAGATAATTTTTGTCGGATTACGGTCTACTTAATTAGCTTGAATTGAAGATGATGATTTTGCACTTTATCAGAGCCAGATGAAGAAGCGTGGAAATACTAACTTCTATCTGTA
>JAPWIX010000044.1:0-96665 GCA_028751805.1 Podosphaera xanthii
GGGCTTTGCATCATTACTGTGAAAGACTGATTCTTCGCTTTCCTCATCACTTCTGATCGTCCTTTGGCCCACCTGGGGCAGCACATAATCATGTGTTTTGGATTCTGAGATGGGTATCCGCACTGGCATCTCGGGGATTCGACTCCTGGGACTCTCCTTCTATATAAATACGATATTATTATTATTATTATTATTATTATTATTATTATTATTATTATTATTATTATTATTATTATTATTATTATTATTATTATTATTATTATTATTATTATTATTATTATTATTATTATTATTATTATTATTATTATTATTATTATTATTATTATTATTATTATTATTATTATTATTATTATTATTATTATTATTATTATTATTATTATTATTATTATTATTATTATTATTATTATTATTATTATTATTATTATTATTATTATTATTATTATTATTATTATTATTATTATTATTATTATTATTATTATTATTATTATTATTATTATTATTATTATTATTATTATTATTATTATTATTATTATTATTATTATTATTATTATTATTATTATTATTATTATTATTATTATTATTATTATTATTATTATTATTATTATTATTATTATTATTATTATTATTATTATTATTATTATTATTATTATTATTATTATTATTATTATTATTATTATTATTATTATTATTATTATTATTATTATTATTATTATTATTATTATTATTATTATTATTATTATTATTATTATTATTATTATTATTATTATTATTATTATTATTATTATTATTATTATTATTATTATTATTATTATTATTATTATTATTATTATTATTATTATTATTATTATTATTATTATTATTAGTGTTATTAGTGTTTACGACAGCGTGATGATCATTCAGAAAAGTCAGTATGAGGATTAATGACGCCGAAGGAATAATTTTAAACTTTCCCTAGAGACAAAAGGTTATTTTTTTTGATTGCTTGTTATGTCGTGCCGGCGCACAACACGCAACCTTTAGGATCATGTACCGGTTAGCTCAGCCAACTAGAGCTACCCAACGCGTCAGTCTCCTGAAAGAGTCAAACTAAATAGATATGCCATCCCCGCCAATACCCCGTGAAATTTCCCCATGCCATTTTCGTCATTCGACCATTTGTCCCGGGTCAATGATCCCGTGGTTTCTCAATTACCAGTTGCCCTCTCCAGCTGCCCTCCCCAACAGTCAATGTAGATGTGACTATTCGATCGGAAGACTCTGGAACAAAAAGACAGATCGACTGAGGTAGTGCCGTTCCACAAGTGTACTTTGTCAGCTGAAGGAGTGCTAACAGTCTATGGCACAGAGCGGGTTAGAAACATCTGATTTATACCGGTATGAAGGGTGTCGGCGGCACTTTTTCAGGCGTTTTTCGGGCACACGCACAACGCAACGCAGTCAAAATTTCCCATGATTCCCTCACCCAAACTCTTTCTATCTTTTTCTCGTAGGGATTACTCCAGAATTCTTCCCAAAAGTGAACAACATGTCACGCCTGCCACTCTAAATTTGTGGACCACGACTTAAATCCTCCATCGGGTGTCAATAACATCGAGAGCGTATACGTGAGCGTTTATCCAGGAAGACAGTGGTACTATTTTTTTTTTTTTTTCGGTTGATTTCCGGAGGAAAAGAGCACCTGTTCAAAAGATATCTGGGCGTGAGAGACTTAGGGTTAGATGGGTTCAGACATAGTTGGAGAACTATTGACAGGCCGAGGAGCCATCAACCGAGAGTACCTTGCGGGCCTCCAACTTCGAATGAGTTACAACACTTCTTGACTATTCCAGACATGCGAACATACAGGGCGTTTAAAGAAGACACCGCGTGAAAATGAAGCGTTCCACTTTGCCGACCAGGAATGCAGGGATACACAGAAGGGAATGTGTCCACTCCACGTGACTACATGACTAGACTTCTCGAATCCGGCCTAAGTGTCCGGGGTTTCTTTTCACATAAGGTTAGATCTGAGAGTAATAAGGTCGATCTACAACTACATTGGTGTCCGAGCCATCAAGGAATTGAGAGCAATGAACTAGCCGACAACCTTGCAAGGAAAGGTCTGGACCAACCGATTCTATCCAAAGACATAATTACGTCTTATTCGTTCTTAAATGAAAAAATAAGAAAACAAATTCTTACAACTTGGCAAACTGAATGGACAAAACAAGTGCTAAGAGAAGAAGGCAGAAAGGCCATTGGACTCGGCAGATTTTATAGGACATCTGCAAGGATATCTATACCTATCTTCAAGTCTAAGGCTATGAATCTGAATAGGTTCAGTAGAGGCGCTCAGTCATCATACTTTCCGGCAAGAACTGGGATTGGGAACAACCTAGCCTATCTCTACAAGATTGAGAAAGTAAATAGTGACATTTGTAACTTCTGTAACAAGGAGAAACAAACTATGCCATATCTGATACTTGATTGCAACTATTTTGATGGAGAGAGGAAAAAAGAATTTGATGGACTTGAACCACTAAATCTGGCCATTCTCTTCAATACCAAAGTAAGTAGACTCTGTCTTCTGAAATTCTTGCAATGCAGTCAGTGCATTTCAAAATAAAAATCTACGCAAATTGAACTTACACATAGCACAATTACATTCTATGAGTCAATTCACGTTACAGAATTACAGTGCTTTCTTTTAAATTTTTATTTATATCGTTTCTCTATTTATTTAAAATTGATTTGTATCATAATTTAATTTATTTTTCAATTTAACAAAAAAACAGCCCAACCATTCCATCAAGAAATATTTTAAAAAAAAAATTTGTTTTGCTAAAGGTTTGCTTAGGAGCACAACCACCGGCTGAAAAAAATGTTGGATAGTCTTCATTGAGTTATGAGCCAAGACAAGTGCCAAAGGAGGGTGGGTTCTCCGTAGTTAGGGATACAGGGGGAAATGGTTAATAAAACAAATATGTATTTAAATTTTTTGTCATAGCTATGAGGCTGAATACAATATGATTTAAAAAAAAAGAAATAAAAGTGACCGGGGACTCCTGCTAGGATGGCGTGATACGTTTTGTTCATCAACAATTACTACATTTATTTCATTCCATGCTGCGACAAAATAGATTAGAAAATGATTCATCGCTTACTGGTTTACCATTATCTATACTTTGTCTTACGTACATTCCGTGGCGAACAAAATTTTGAGCATCTTTCACAGCAGTATCAGCCGTTCGGGATATAATGAGGCGTGGGGCGTGACGAGTGTCATGCCCGCTGCGCATTCAAGGTCGCTGTCGATGGTGGTCTACATTGAGGCACAGACTTGAGATCGGCACGATATAGGATTGCTAGCTACTGCTTGTTCTGCCAAGTCAGTTATTCATTTAGTTAGATCAGGGGCTCAGAGCTCCTCTTCTTACAGTATTGCGTACGGCCTTTGGGAAAGGTCATACAACGTTCTATTAGATTTTATCTTCCCAGCCTTTTCCTTCGTGATTACTCCGGTTTCCCGACAGCCATTACTCCATCCAGCATCATCGCTGTGACATTCGCCCTCTTGAGGACCTTCAGAGGTCTGGACAGAATTGTCCGGCTATGTGAAACATAGTGAAGCTTTTTCGTTTAACCCGCTGCAACTGAGCTGCATGCATACCCTTAATCAAGGACATGGGAGAAGGTGTCGCTTATTAATCGAGGAAGGTGTTCATGTGAGAAAGAGAGATAGTTATCTTTTGGGAATCGTTTCTCATGATTAGTTAGCTCTAATGTAGCAACTGTTGTGATGTAAGGTAAGAAGGCTCAAGAACAGGGGAGAGTAAGTGAGTGTAACTTTTGAGAAGCGCAAAAAGGACAATATCAAGGTGATTGATTCCTTCATTGAGGGCAATTCTGCAGACGTGAAATATACGTTAACAGTGTGATGAGCACTTGTTACTCGTTAGATGGTATTTGACAAGGTAGCTGTGAATATATAAAATTACAAAGTCAATGCAGTTTTATTCTCTTTGACAAGATGACCATCAAAATTTGTTATCACATTATACAATCGCGAGCCACAGTAAGAGAGAGAATGTAGGATACCGAGCCCCTGACAAATCGAAATTGATAGTGGACGACAAGTGAAACATCTTCATTTTTATGACCCTGTTTAAGGAATAGAATAATATTGGTTAATATCATATGGATGATATATTACTGATCAAAGTATTTTGAAATGAAATTAAAGATCTAGAGATTTATCTTGTCGCAGATAGCACCTCTAAGTGAATAACTTTGGTCGGTATCCGATAGCTCTTGTGTAAATTAAGGTGCAGTAAAATGCTCTATAATCCCAGAAAATTATATATTCTCGATCCTCTCTTCTCGAAACGGTACGGTAAGATGTACTAAATTAGATGGTCCATGGTCAATCCCCTGTCTCTCCAGCAACAGCTTCAATAAACTCTTAATCTCTTCAACTTCATCCCGTAATTTCCTCACCTCAACTGTAGCCTGATCAAACTCAATGTCTGGCCTGACGTCTTGAACTCTCTTGCTCCATCCCTCAGTATCAAAGTCACACTCAGCTTTCATTTGCTCCCATTCTTGGCATGTATCATCATCGTCATTACCTCGTCTCCTATTACCTCTTACCTTCCTTGCGCTGCGAGTTTCAAACATTGCAGCTACTAAAAGGAGAGGGAAGTATAAGATTGCCATGACATAGTCGTTCAGCCGAGCGTAGATATGACGAGGTAACCACCATTCAAATGGTAAGATGAGGACTAGAATTTCGACCAGATTTAGAGGAGCGATGAAAACATTTTCATCTGGTGCACGGACAAACTGTATAGTTTTTTGTGCGAACAAAGCGAGGTATTCGTCGATGGCATTATCTGTGATATCTTCGTAGGCAGAATTATATAGCGCGATGAGAATATTAAGTATCACTACCATGATCAAAAATGTAAAGATATAGTATAAAATACTTCCAAATGGAGGTGCAAATGTGTCAAAATCACCAAAGTCAGGTGATTGCATCACGGCATTTGCCATTGCTCGAAGGATGAAAGATGTGGCATTGATATCAGATTCCGCAGCGTCCATACCAGTAAATGCCTGAAAGAAGCCAACAAAAATAACTGTAAGAAGGGCGAAAAAGATTAGCGATTCAGACATCATAACCTTTAGGACCACAAGCATTGCGCCAAAAAAACGAATACTATCAAGGTAGAGAAGCAAACGCATCCAAAACATGGGTGCTGAGAGTGCTGTTAACTTTATTAGCTTTTAAATGTCACAATATCGGAAGAGAGTACCCAAGAATTTGTAGCTAAGCTCGTTCAGATCCCATCTCTTTCCAGCCTGATCATCGGGCGTTAAGGGATCTCTCAATGCGATAAGCCTGATTACCAAGCTTGTTATTAGTAGAGCATAGAGTGTTAGGTTAAAAACATTCCAGAACCTTATGTACCAATATCCAACCTTCCTGAATTTATTGAATTCGTCACACAAAAATCCGAAAGTGAAGACATACAAAATGATCTCCACAACATCCAGATTGCCCACACGATTTACCGTATTAATCGCCCCGGTGAAGAGTCCCAGATAGATAATCGAGATAATTATTTGCGTTGCATTCTGATACACAGGAGCACGCATGCGATCAGGATGAACATGCGCCCAGTACGAAGTGTTAGCCTTCTTTTGGTAGTGGACGAATCTGTGGATATCGTTTTCGTCCTGTACCAACCATCCTCTCCATAAATAATTAATACACTTCTGATAGCCACTCGAACCAATTACTCTCAAGGCATGGAGGTCGACAGCACGTTCGATGACATTTGCGGGCATTGTTTGTTTGTCATTAACGAGTATTGAGTAGCGCATTAAAAGCACGTCTCCCAAGAGATATTCTTGGTTCTCTTCGGTCTCAATTCTGTCTAATTAGCAAGTACTGGAATTCGATGACCCGGAATTTAAGGACGGATTATTTTGTACGCACAGGTTTTTGGCAATAACATCACAAGCGGTGGCTCTGAGGTTGTATAAATCTACATCCCACAATTCTAAAAGTGACTGCTTTTTGAACCAATATTTATTAACTAGCAGACAAAAAACGACACAGGCTTCATAGTTTTTTCCCCCGGCATCTTTAGCTGCCTGTATAACCCTCGGTGTAATGATACGAGAATGAGCGACAGTAATTTTTTCTTCTTCTATTTCACAAGGAATATATTCTTCAATCAAATTCCGCAATCGTAAAGCTGTCTTTGTAACTTCGGCAGCATTGGTTTTGCTCGAGTCAGCTTGATGTGTCGGTAGAACTACTGTTCAAGTTCAGTTGAGGCTTGGCTGATGGAAAAAAGGGACAAAATCCTACGAGGAAACCTATTCCTCCATTGATCATCATGATCGCTTTAAGGTCAGTTAGTATCTCAGGTGGATTTTTAAAGATACTAACAAGTTATTCAAACCAAGGAGTTTTTTCCACAGGATCATCTTGGACAGATTGTCAGCCAGAGATCTCTGAGATCGGTCTTCTGGAAATATAACTCGAAACAACAGCTTTAATCGGAGTATATGTCTAGTCGTAGAATAGTCTAATAGTACATTTTTAATGTACACCCGTCCAATAATATGTCAGAACATTAAAGTCCCGCATGGATGGTTCGAGCCGCTGTTTAAAACCGTGTGACAGGAGCGTCAGGGAGCTTCACAGGGGCTTAGGAACTAAACTAGGCTCACGAATGCCATCAAAGGTACAAGTACTTTTATTATTTAAATCCTAAACCGGCACAAGCCTACTTTTTATAGCCTGTCCCATACAGATTTGTATGAGATGAGGTATAAAAGTTATGCTCGTGCTGGTGTAGGCTCCAAATATCCTATGCCCCTTTTGGGTCTTGGAGCAGTGAAGCAGGCTGATGCTAAGCTAGACCCAGAGCTCAGCTCGTTCCAACCAAACACTACTAGAAGTTGCTACAATAATAGGAAAAGATAAAGGAAATTGCTCCAAGAAATGTACAGGGCACTCCTCGTACAACATCATCTCGCCCTTCTTAAGGCAAGGCTTCTTTCAATCTCACTACCATGCATCCAGCAATGGGTTGTGTACAATTACCATACATTACAGTCGTCCCTCTCTAACTCGATAATGGGTCCCGGTATAAAGGTTGAAAATATTCATTGAAATTCAACCATTTATATTTGCAATACTTACCCGTGCACGCAAAATGACCTTTAAGGGTAAGTGTTGCAAATATAAAAGTCCAAGTTATAATGAATATTTTCAACACTTATACCGGGACCCACTATCGACTTAAAGAGGGACGACTGTATTTTAATTTCTTATAGATGAGAAAAAGGATCTGAGTATATTTGCAGATTAAGTCTACCACCCTAGATTCCGCAACCCTTCACCCAAGTGAAACCATAATTTCAATCCACAATAACCCCCCACCCATACTTACCATTGTGAAATCTTCAGAGATCCGAATTCAAATTGCATTGGACGGCCTAAAAACTGGAAAATATAGCAATTTTAGTGAGGCCGCGAGAGCAGAAGATGTGCCCAGAACAACTCTTAGAGAAAGGTATAACGGTGGAGTTTCCCATGTATTAAGTGCGGAAACCCAACAAAATTTGAGTAACGAGCAGAAGAATTTGTTGGTGTAGTGGATAATGGATCTGGATCAGGCAGGACATGCCCCCTCGTTCGCTAGCGTTAAAGCAATGACCTCCGTAATTCGATGTGGAAATTCTACAGATGCTTTACTTGAAAAGAATTGAATGACCAGGTTCATAAAACGACATTCTAGTATCAAATCAAAGATCGGGATAAAGCTAGAAAGACAGAGAGCAAATTCTGTGACTGAAGAGGGAATTTTAGAATGGTTTCACCGACTACGAGCCGTGATTGACAAACATTCAATCAAGTCGGATGATATGTGGAATGCTGATTAACATGGTTTCGCTTTAGGGATTGGATCTAATGGCAGAGTTGTTGAATCTTTATCTTCAAGAACTACTGTGGTCAAGCAGTCTGGAAATAGGGAGTGGGTGACAGTTCTAGGGGGAATATCAGCCGCTGGACAGAGGATGAAACCTCTTGTCATATTTAAGGGGAATAATCTCAGTTCTGGCTGGTTTCCGGCCACATCCACTCCAGACTGGGCTTATTGCTCTTTTCCAAATGCTTGGACGTCGAATCATTGGCAATCAAGTGGCTAGAGCAGGTTTTCATCCCTATAACGCCAACTGAAGGATATCGACTACTCTCACTAGATGGACATAAATCTCATGCCACACACAAGTTCATGTGGAAATGTTACACTGATAAGATTGTAATATTCTACTTGATACCCAATTCAAGTCATATACTTCAGCCACTTGCTTTGACGTGTTTCTCACCGGTTAAAGCCAAGTACAGAGCAAAAATCGTTGAGCTCAGCAGATTTGACGATGCTAGCGACATAAAGGAGCAAACATTTATCAAACTATACTCTAAAGCTAGCTACGAAAGTCTAGATAGTGCTCGTATTAGAAATGGATGGATGGCTGCAGGAATTCAGCCCTGGAATCCCGTTAAAGCGGCTCAATCCCGATTTGTCCTTGAGACGCCAAGTTCTGTACAAATTCAACCCCGACACCCCCAAACAGAAAGCGCCGACTATCAGAGACTAAACTTATAACCACGCCATGTATCCCACGCCAATTTTGTGACCTTTTTAGGTCCGCTCAGAATGGTGGGAGCTCTTTGCGTACACGGCGCTTACTGTTCCAAAAAGCTTACAAGGTAATTGATAAGATCTCGTTCCAACTTCAACTTGAGAAGGAGAAAAATGATTCCAATTACATACAGCTTGAGCAGCTGAAGCGAAAGGGCCATAGAGGAGTAATAATTGATGCAAATCAGACATTTGCGAGACTCGAACAGGTTCACCTGGCGAAAGAGGCAGAATCTGCACGTGATGCTGCAGAAAAGGCCAGAATTGCTCATTTTGAAGCCAATCCTCCTGTAGCAAGTAGTGTAGGTTCCTCTCTACAGGACCATTGTTTTGAATTTTCATTAGATCCATCTGTTAGATAACTATCGTAAATTTGATGATGTGGTCTCACGTGGGGAAGGGTGGCGGAAATTAGGGTGGTAGACTTATACTTCAGTCGCATCTCGTTGTAACGATGTGAGGCAAGACTTAAACAAGGGCTCTCATTGGCCAACTTATTAAATCCTCCAATGAGGAGCCTTATGTAAGTCTTGCCCCGCATCGTTACAACGAGAAGCGACTGTATCGAAATACTGTCCGTCCGACAGATGACTGCCTCTGCCATAGAGTTATTGTTAGACTCAGAGAGTCAATTGAGAAAAATGTAAGATGTAAAAATGGTATATATTTTCCTCTCTCCATGTTTCTATCTAGATTATTTATTTTCAGAAAAAAGACCATTTATTGCTTACTTCCAAACATGCCCCTATGAAACAAATTACTCGTATCTAAGAATGGAACATCTTCAGTCAGAAGTTTGAGACTGCTTATCACCATATTCCAAGCGAAACGTCTGTGTCCATATCAAACACAAGTAACTCCAAAACATGTATCAACCAAACACCTAGTAATTCTCAACATAAGGATTGGTCGGTTCCATACAAACTATTGTTTGACAGTTATTTACCTTCATTGACAACTGAAAATCAATTCTGAATAAATTTTTCTTTCTCAAATTCGCAGGAGGCAAGCTCCAGATATATGAGCATTATTACATGTACTTCCAAATTAAGTTAAACTCGTTACCATAGTGATTATGGGTATCCTGCCATGTTTTGTGTAGTTACTGGTAGACGTTGCCAGTCAACAGAATTTATCGATTTTGTCCTTGACATATTACTACACGCCAAAATCTTTACCGACTCAACATATACTGTTTCAAGTATGATTATTCTCATTGATTCGTCTCTATCTTAGGGTGTACCTGAACTATCTTAAGTGGGTTACACGATAAGCTAATCCCCTGATGCAGTGATCTATATCCAGAATTACCGCCTCAACACATAAAAGTATCTCAACTAGAAAGCATATATCTACAGAACAGAGACGTACCCTACGCAGATGGGCACATAAACAGAAGCCAAAGCCAACGCAAAAGTGGTGTTAAGTTGTTTTATACCGAGCATAAGCACTAGTTAAGTAAAAATTGAGTCTCAAAGTCCCTTGGTATGACCTCAGATTATCTAGATGGCGACCCAACCATAAAATCTGCATCAAAGGTGGTGAGTATAGGCCAGAAATGGAAGAAAAATTGTAGGGTTAGCAGTTGAGAATGGAGGAGGGGGGGACGTTACCTAGGTTGAAATTCTTCAAAAGAAGGTAGAAAAAGTCTGGCAACAGCATCCAACATACAAATATCAGCCATGTCTAGAGTTTTACTTTGATTGGCTAGAGAGTTACAAAAAAGGATAAACATCAAATTTCGAGTCCGTCACGGCAAGGCAAGATATATCTCAGCTTCAACTGAGGACCTAATGCGAGCTCTTCGGTTCTATAAATAGAATATAAAGAGGATAATGTATACAATATGGATGGGACTTGATTATTTTGGAGCATATCACCCTCATGTGGTCATCTCTTACAGCCTCTTCCAGGACTGATCAAGGAAAAAGCTAGAATTTATCTAGTATTTTGTGGAAATACAACGGGCTAGGACTAACTATCTGTGTAGATTATTGGCCACTACAAGACTTTTAGGGCCTTAAAAAGAGACAGTGTCCATACTATGGGTGCAAGGAGAGAGCGGAATCAAAAGGCTTGGATTAAAACGACAATTATGCATGAATGGCTCATTAGATCTATTAGCCATATCAGATCAACTCGTCTAGTTCTGACCACGGATAGTTTCTTAGCCCACAAGACAAATGTCCAAGAAACACCTCTTCCGCCGACGGTTGGAATTTGCGGGAGTTAAGCAAATAGATCAAGCAAAATTTACCTCTAGATAAAGGCATAATTCGGAGCTAAAAGGCACGATGTTAGAAATAATGGCTCAATTTCATGCCAGAATTAATGAATCAAGGAAGGGGCCACGATGCAGGTATTAAAACTCGCTTCGCTATTCGCTAGATTATTCGGGCCTGGAATTACCAAAATATAAATTTAACAACTTATAACTGCTTCAGGGGTTCAACCTTTTAGTCAAGTCTGATGCGTTCCCCCGCCACAATCTCCTTCTGGAGGACACCCAAACTCCATGATCGGGTTATGTTCGCTGGCAGCATCCAAGATCAGATGGCAATCTCCGGCTTCCTCAACTCTTTAGAGGAAGCTAAAGAAGCTATTCTTCAACAAGTTTTGAAGGAACGTTTGGAGATAGAGAGCCGGGAATCTGAAGATAAGGAAGCAGAGTTTCACAACTAAATTTCAAAATATTGATACAAGGCGCTATCTTTACTAATCAATTGAGTAGAGCAACAAGACACTCTCTTACCAGTTCGTCGGAGGAGTTTAGAACGCTCAGAATATGAGGTCAGAAATATAAGGTAATGAGGAAAATAGCAAAGGGTTCGTGACAAATGGACTAATAACTAAGCACTTAAGTAATAAAATAAGTATGTACTGCAGATTACTAAAGTGATATCACCAGAATAATGTTATTTTTTTTGGGAATAAAATACATATATCATTATAACAAGGACTCGACTGAAGAACTGTAAACAACCAAGTATCAATCATCATAAATCGCACCATTACAATTCCTAAAAACTCAAACGCCATTGCTAAATATTTCTACCCGCGAGCTAAGCACCCAGTGCCTTCTGCCTCAATCTGGCAAGTATTTCCATGCGACCCTCAGTTTCGATTCGCTTTGCCGTTATTCGGTTTGGATAGTTTCGCATAAACATGTTTGTGAAATGGGTGCCCTGCATGAAGTTCATCTGTTAGCATTCTGTTTAGTTTCATACTGACACACAGCCCAGCAACTATGCATCTACTAGCGATAAATAGTCACTCTGATCTGTGGATACATTTAAATCACTTGTCATAGCTTATAGGCTGAATCCAAATGATATCTTAAAAAACAGATCTGCGGATACGAATTACTTACATAATGGATTTGTTCTCGAAATTCTGGAAGGGGCTCCAGCACGCTAGCGAAGTTTGGCTCATGAAAGTAAGCAAAAGCCTGCCGCATTGCAGTATTCAGGCCCACTTTGTGTGGGGTACTCGGTAAGCTACCGGCAACCTCAGTCAGTACACTCTAACAAAATTCAGGGGATCGAAACTCACAAATTATTTGTCAGGTGTTGCATCATATCACCTGTCGCATCACATCATGATTAGCTGGGCGTGACAATATGAAGAGAATTCGAGCATCTGACCTGGGAAAACTGTGAATGTGTCTGGAACGGGTGGTACAAAAAGCCACTTATCATCGGTCTCGTTGAAACCAGCAGCACTTGTCTGCCAATTTTTAATGCTCTCACCTTCGATTGGAGGCCGAACGAAAAGCCCGCCAACCGCATCTTGAGCTGCAATGACTAAGAGGCCATAGTCGGTATGGGAGCCTATACCGCGGCCTGTCTTTCCTTTGCCGTTAGTCTTGTCAACATGAGGAAATTTCAAGACCCGCATATGGTGCCATCCGTCATCAGTTAGCTTGGTTAAGGCCTCGGGGTCCCTAAGTTGCAAGCCTAGAGCTGTGAGTTTCAACAATTTTTCCCCTGCCTCCCCTAAATGTTACATTAGCTGGGAGATCTTATCTTTGTAAGTCACATTCGGCCAAGGGCATGGTCCATGACACGGCCAGGCATTCTTCACCCGGGAGTCCGTCAGTGGCAAGTCTTTGGTGACGGTGAAGATCTCCGAATAATCTGCGATTCCATCGGTCAATTCCTCGCCGGAAGCAATGTATCCCGCAAAACTCTTATCGTCAACCAGCTTTGCCTTTTCAGTGTAAGGACTGGAGAAAAATTGACGAGAGACCTTGAAGCAATCTTTGATGAGCTCTCGCTGAGCCTCAGGTATCTTGATCTGAAAGATTCCGGTTTGGCGCCACTCATGAATCATGGCTTCGGCCATGGCGAGATCATGGTCGTTTCCTTCAACCTCAGTCGGTAAAGTAAAAGTTTGGAGGTAACCGATTTTAGCTTGGTGATGAGGCGGCATTGTTCTTTTGGCTTTCTCGACAAAATCAATGTCGTAGGGAACATCAAAATTAAATGGACGGCCAACTGATGCGATAGCGCCCGCGCTCACTGCACGCTGAATAGCTTTTGAAGAAAATTGTTGTCTGGCAATATTCATTAAAGACATGATTAGGATCAGATGATGAAAAATATAAAGATGGCTAGAAAAACTACCAAGTCAAGTTTGTAGATGAAGTATTGATCAGTGGATGGATACTGTTTCTGTGGACGACAACGATCTTTATATACATATCTCCTGGTAGCCATTGACAATCCCTTTGTCCAGCGGCGATAAGAGAAAGTTACCGAAGACTCAGATTGAGAATCCAGTAATACCACAACGTTTTTGACCTACATCTGGGCCCCCCATAATAGCCCCAAGAAAGCCCCACTGCCACAGCTTCCCCTTCAATTAAAAAGTTTCTGCCTATTACCTCATCCACCGATACCAAATTATCTTAATCTTATGTGGTGGTATTATTTGGATTCTGAAGCCTCGATGTACCGAAAATCAAGTCTTCCCGGCCCTTGGAGCCGTCGCGAATAGCCAGAGTCTAGATAAGCTTCATGTGGGTGGAGCATACCACGATCAACGTTACAGAATCGTAGAAAAGGTGTTCAGGCTCGTGATATGGGATCTTCCAACCCTACAAAAAATTAACCGACTCCGAAAAGTCATTTGATAGAATGGATTCAAGTTCAGCGCAACTTGAGCCTGCCATTCACGTACTATCAGCTATAGGCTATAGCTGAAAGGATTCTCAGAGTCGACGGCAGCTTTAAGTTGCTCGCACAAAACAGGGTTCCGTTTTAGACTAAAAGATATCTACCAACTAAGGTCCAGAGAAGTAGGGCAATTGATTCTCAACGGATCAATTTATTTTTGGGAAAGAACATTCGGCAATACTTTGATGGGATCACTTCATTTCAGATCATGGCACTTAACCCTGTAATCGGTACGACATGGACGTGTCAAGAATTTGAGAAGGTCGGAAATGAAACGTCATGAAACTTGGATCATCAGACAGTCGTTGAGTGTTAAGAATGTAGCCTAAATTGCGTTCTTGGAAATCCGTTATTGAGTGCCAAATCTCATAAGGAAATAGCTAATGAAGCCTCACTAATGCTTGTATTGACCCCTAGAAAGAGGGATGAGCTTCGAGTTTAGTTGAGATAATTAAGCAAGGGTAAGTGTGATCAGAATACTCATCGCCTGCTTTTTTGAAGCGTGACAAGGGATTTGATGCAACAGAGTGTCGCATACCAATAATGCAACAGAGAGTGAGGCACTTGCGGCACGGGTTGTGATTTGAAGGGCATGAAAATGTAGGAGGGCTCTGCCGGAAACAAATTCAACGTGCGTGGACATGGAATCGATTCGTAGAGTTAAAATTGAGAGGTTTGACGATGTAAATCCGGGGAAACTGAAAATTAATTTGTTCATCACAACCATAGTACAGAAAAGTCGATTGTTGTCAAGGGGTATTATTATTATTTTTATTGATTAACGTCAACGGAGAACATGTTAGGCACGACCCCTACAGTTTACTACTGGGATACAGGACGTCGGGAGTAAACCGCGAGCTACAAAAAAATGAAATAAATTTACAGATTCAGGGCGCATTAACGTAGCTGCTGATGATTTGAGAAGGACAGGATAGTTACAACATGTGGGGAGGTTTGAGATGCATAAGACTGAAAACAAACCCAGGGGCTAACTCATGTGTCTTACACTCAAGGACATATTTCTGAGAAGAATCTGGACTCTTGGAGCTATCTGTGAAATACGAGGCCCCTCTTGTAGGTGCCTAGGAAAATAGGAATTACAGTAAAACCCCTCTCAGCTAACAGTGGGTCCCGGTCTAAATGTTGAATAGATTCATTGTAACTTAGACTTTATATTTGCAACACTTACCCTTGCAAGTTATTTTGCGTGCAGGGGTAAGTATTGCAAATATAAACGGTAAAATTTCTATGAATCTCTTCAGTAATTATACCGGGACCCACTATTAGCTAAGAGGGGTTCTACTGTACCTCTGACGGTGGTCCGGGATGGCGCCGGGCGCGGCGCTTAGCTATACGGCAGAAAAAGAAGTGAAGAGGGGCTTTCCGGTGACCACATCGGCAGTTTAAGGTCGCTTTAGTGTGTTGAAAACGTTCATGGTAATCTGCAAAGTCACCATGGCCGGTCCAGGAGGCTAGGATGCGGCCCAGGGTATCTCGAGGAAGTCCCAGTTCTTTAGGCCTGGTTGGGGCAATAGTTATGGATAACTGCTGATAGAGTCCCAACTGAGGGGATAAAAGATTCCATAGATTCTCACTCGCCCGTGCGGTAGATGTCCTGATGCGGCGAGTAAGTCATGCGAAAGTTTAGAAAGTGCTAGCAGCGGCGGTTGAGAGAGCACCTAGCTTTGCTGCTTCATCTGCGACTTCATTTCATGCGATTGAGGCAAGACCTGGGACACAACGGATCTTAGATTTCGCCTATCCCGGCATACGTGAGTCTGTGCCGTGCCTGCCGTGTGGGATTTAGGCCAAGAAATTCGTCAAAGCTGCCTGGGAGGATCCTGGAAATGGCGAGTGGAGATGGATGGTTACCTCGAGGTTGTCCAGACATATCCAAATATTTGTTGGAAATTTTGTGATGGAGAGTCCAAGAGCTGCTTTTGCGCCTTCTAAGGCCCCTCTGACTTCAGCATCGAATACTTCAGCACCTTTGCCCAGCGTTATGGAATACCGTAAAACTTGTAGCCCGCCCTGGTAAGCAACAAAGCCAGCACCTGCTGTACCATTATTTTTTTTCGAGCCATCAGAGTAAACTACAATGGCCTGAGTAGTAATTCTTTGAAAGAACGAGAGGAAGTTCAGCTACGTAGCTCCTTTAGAGGCGCCATTTGGTCCCCCGATTCGGTTGATCGCTACTTCACGGGTTTCTTGCGGGGTCCAAGGTAGATGAGCAATTGGGTTAATTTGCTCGCATTCAGGATGGCTCAGGACTCGTCGAGCAAAACGAGATGTTGGGCGCTGCTGTGTCGAGAGGTAGTTGAGGTGATGGGGCCGATATGTGTGGGGAATACCCACATGTGAGTGAGCGACGTTACAGCGCACAGAACTGTTCTCGGCAATTTTTAGTTCTAAAATAGAATCAAATAGGATCTGCCGTTGACACGCATCCATGAATCTAATGTCCTCACGCAGTACCTGTGTGAGATAGCACAAATTAGCTATTACACTTATCATGTTGTCATCAATACGAGTCCGAAATAGTAACCTTTCACGCTCACAGATAATGCAAAATTCGTTTGGGGCTTATCTGTCATCGCTGTGTGATTGACGGATAAGGAATGACTTCTCATCGCAGATCATCAACTAAACCGAGAAGGAAAGAATGTAAATTGAATGGATCGCCGCCAAGTATTGGATCACTCGGCCGCACTGGACAGCAATCTCTGGATGCCCTTTATCGATCCAGACCATCTCCGACCCGTTTTCATGCTCACGGGTAACGTCACGAATATTTTGAGCGTGGTCCATCACATGCACAACGCCGATACTTAGACGACTAGCGTAAAATCTTTGTTGCTTTTATCATCAAAATGGGGTTCAAGTAGTATATCTAGCATGAACTAATATGTTCCTGAGTCGCTGAGTCCGATGAGTCACGACCTGCGGGGGACACATCGAATCCCAGGAATATTGGCTTTCGCCGCAAGGTCCACTCTGATATCAGCGAATGCGGTGATACAATTAAAGTTTTCACGATTGTACTGGTGCGAATGTAATAATCGTGTCGGCTGGTGCAGTGGTACACCGTCCAGGCCGCTCTCCCAAGTAAAGTCTAAGGAGCATTGACACATGCCCTACTTGAAATTGAAATATTGGTTATGAACAAGTCTGAAGGACGTACCGTTAAAGGTTGGATGATTCTGTTACTAGCAACAATTACACAGATTGACAGTGACGGCGAGGGAGGGTGTTGATAGTTCCCAAAGAGATCAAGATAAGTATATTTTTAAGTGAATAACTTTTCTATAAATAGAAGACTCTGCCTGATTATGTACATTCCTTGTGGTGTTCCAAACTTCACTGGTATATTTTATGTTCTTCTATACATTTCTACACAGTGCCAAATAAGGTAAAGTGTAGCATTTTTAATAAGGTTGTTGGTCATAATGACAAACAAGAGAAGCTGCTAGAATTATGTAGATTATAGAAGCAGCTTAGTAATACAGTTGAGGAATAATTATCTCAATTAATTATTTCCACAATAGTGCATTAAGACATTATACTGTTTCGGGTAAGATTAGTAATGCAGTCATGTTACTATTCTATTTACAACACTTTAAACCGAAAATTACTAGTTCGAATCAAGCTTAACCTTCTCACCACATTTCTCGCGGTGACATCCCACTCATAGGATGACGATAGCACACTCAGATAACCATGGGTCTTTCTCGCTTTTCTTTGTGGTGGATATTCACGGAAGATGGTAGATGCCATCAGGCGTTATCATTGTGGTAGTATCTACAAATGAAAACTAAATACGAGTGGTCCAGACGTCAAACTGAGTCTTTCTGCGATGTCTACATATCTTCCGTAATCATTCGCGTCATAGCCTCAGGCTGCATACGCAAAACTGATTTAAAAAAATAAAGATAAAAAAAAAGTGTGTGGTAATACCTACATCGGAATTTAGTGATTTATAGTTCAACTGATTAGGTCTGACGCCCCGAGGAACCCGAGTAGGCATTTTCGGAAGATCCGTCGTTTTGGCAGTCCAACTCCGTTTCACATTTGGAATATTCATACTCAGATTTCATTTGCAGATACCACGATGAAAGTATGCTTTATTGGTACTCAGGATGCTAGGGAGGAAGGCCAAGGCCCCCCTATTCTTATTAGGTCACCTAGACACTGGTTCGTCGGGTAGTTTCACACGGATGTGCACGCTTAAGTAATATAAAAGAAAAGCGGTTAGATATATATATATTTTTTAAACCATTCTTGTCTGTGCAGTCTTGAGACTATGACACGAATCACACTGGGACGGTAGATGGAGCGATGACTCAACTTTATGTGAGGAGCACTCACGCCCGAATATCATTTGAAGAAATCACTCAAAGTCAGGCGCCTTACAGCCCTTTCAACCCTCAACCGTTGATGTCTGCCGCAGGAACGCATTTCAGCCACCCACGTCTATCCAGTGTGCTTTCGTCATCGCCACAGACATCACCAGGCGTGAAATGCGGAAAGAGTCTTGCCGGATTCGATCCAGCTTCCTCCTGCCTCAAGTAGGGCATGTGCCTTGGCTACCCAGACTCTACTGAGGAGAACGCTCCGGATAGTGTACTACACCACCATCCGACCCTGAAAAAAAAATTTAGAGAGATAGAAAATTGCCAGTCTCGAGGCGGCAATCTTAAAGATCGGAGATACGGTATCGGCAGTGGGAAACTACAGATATACGTGATTATAAGTTCAGTTGTTGTGACGTTCATTAGGTCTACGGATACTGTGCAGTCTCGCACTCTAAACTTCCCTATGGGACGCAAGATCTTGGAAAGTGAACGCTGTTCTCAGTCGCTAGAACTAAGATGAGACATTCTTGACGCTGAACACTCATACTGAGGAGGCATTCGCTGGCACCACTACAGGGTGACACTTGTTGACATTTACGCCCCGCTTCCCTCCTCAACCTTGAGTACCTAACCAAGAAAAAAAACAAAAAACCTCAGACTCTTCAGGATGCTTCATTATCCCGTCCTTCGCAACCGCGCGAGATGTGATCTCACAACGCCCTCGTATTTGTCGTAGCGGGTGTTAAGGCCACAGGACTTTCAACTTAGACATGACCCAGATAGCGGAACACAACACGATCTTTTATTGATAGGGCCTTGGCGCGCACAAAGCTCTCGAAGTCGAAACATCCCCTCAAATTTCTCTTTCAAAAACTCTATCCCCCCTCCACATCCTGCTTACTTGTCCTTCCGTCTCTCATAAATACCCCACAAGAACCGTTTCCTTCCTCGATTGTCACGAGCAATCTGCCTTCCCAAATTTGTGCCCTGACAAAGTATATAGATAAGGATATTCACTTAACTGCAAATGAAGTGATGTACAAGATTAGTCATACCTTAGCTCTGGTGAACTCAACAGTAGTTAGAAAGATAAGAATATATTCAGGCGAAATTTACATATCTAATAATAATCAACATTTGGCACCAATCAACCTCATATCTCACATTCGGTCTCGAAGTGTTTTACACATCACTTCATCGGCTGATGCACTGACTCCAAGTATACCTACATAGCATCTATCTGCTTTGACCTCTAGTAGGTCTTAGCGCTAACCTGATCAATTCCATCACAATTAAATTACCGGGATAATTATGATTGTGCGGAATGGAAGAGATAAACTACAACATGCCCTGCGATTTTTATCCTCCATCGGGTATCCATATCATCGAGGGCGTATATCTGGGGATCTCGACAAGGTAATAGTTGCGTCAAGTTAATTGGGGATGGTCCAAAGTAGGAAGATAATCGATAGGTTGTAAAGTTGGCAGAGTTGTATGTGATGCTGAAGTCAAGTTATGGCAGAGAGAACTCTTGACGTGTTGAGAGGTCTGCAACTGAGAATGCTTGTGGACCTCTGACCCTGATCGTAGCGACTCCTCTTGGCTATCTCAAATATGCAGCGAACATATTGAGCGTTTACAGCCGGCACCGCGTGAAGGTGAAGGGTTCAACTTTGTTAGCTTCACAAGTTCAGTATTTATAATTATTTCGTAACGTATAGCCGTGTTTGTCAGCAATGATTTATTAACTATTGTTTTGGGGGCTGGCTAAATCTATATGAACATCTGATATCCTTGGCATTCCTCAGCCATGCGCACTCCTCTTTCAAGAACGATTACTACCTCAAGAATTAGACCTCATTCCTACCGATAGAGATGTTCCCAGAGAATAGAAGAGTGCACCACGCCGGGCTTACCCGTAAGTTAAGGGCCAGAAAAATCACAGAAAAAACCTGCCGGACAATCAGGCAATAGGCCAGAGAAAGTAACAATGGTGAATCTCTATCTTAGGAAAGGGATAGAGAAGAGTGTGCTAGGATCTGCTGCGCAGGAGAGTCCGTAAAAATGCAGAAAGAGCTGGGAAAGATTGCGGCATTCCAAGAGTGGGCGAACTCCTGGCCGCACCAACACCAAAAAGGAACCCGGAGAAAAAGAACTATAGCCGACCCCGAAGTCTGGAATGCAGCCAACATGTATACTAACAAGAAAACAGGCAGACAGAAGATGAACTTCTCGGGAGCAACGTTCCATTTACAGCGTGTTGGAAAAATAACAAAGTGGGAAAACTCTTCGAGTGATCACGGAGGAGTTTTCCTACTTTGTTATCTTTGCAACAGATTATGAGACCAACTGTCTAATTCAATTGAGTTCACCTTTTGCTTGTTGCTTTATTTTGTTTTTTAAGCTCTTCACCACGATCTGTTACAATTCTTATCAGTTTTATTTTCTCGTACATTCCCCAATCATGTCTGCGGCACAGATTTTGGAGTCGATGGAAGGAGCTCCAAAACTTGAAAGTACTACCTACAATCGATGGAGGATACGCTTTGAGGATGCTCTTTCGCTTTTCGACGCTGAAAAATATGTTTTGGTGACAATGAGCCAATTTGATAATCGCAACATTAAGCAAGACGATAAGAAAGATCTAGATTTTCATAAGCAAGACGAAAATATTCGAGTGGCAATGTCCCAACTTGTCCCAGATATAGTATTTCATCTGGTTGATCCTTCTTACACTGCCAAACAATATTGGGATAACCTTCAGCAATTCTATCAACCAAATTTGTCTAAGGACGCTGACGAATCGCGACAGCAATTTTGGGGGCTTACTGTAGAAGATGATGTTGATATCGATGAGTTTGTACAGAAATTGTCGGAGTGTCGTGGTAAAATTGGTTTGATCAACACTTAACTGACGTCCTCAGACTCAAGCATGAAGAAACGCGTGCTAAGCCATTTTATAAAATGCTGTGGAGATTTTTACATGTCGACAGTTATTCCGTTGAAAGATCAGGCAATAACACTTCACTCTGTCATAGGTTCTGTTAGAGCGTCTCAATCAGTGTACCGAGAACTTCATCCTCCCTCGTTTGCAGCACTAACTACTACAGTAATACTTCTATAACGCGATCTTCCGTTAGCCGATAACCTCCTTTACGCGATAAATTTTCCTTCAACTCGTGTTTTTGGCTGGCAACCTCTGACTTCCCAATATCGACTGCCTTATGGTCGATTATCGTGTTATGGAGACATCCAAAGTCACCAAACAACGTGGCATTTATGTCTCTCAGAGGCAGTGCCTTCGCCGATATGCCCAGCAGCACCCACACCTCCGTCAACAGGCCCTGAGAGAGTGGTTTAGAACCGAATTCCAGCGAGCTATCAACCAGTCTACGGTGTCAGAGAGTCTATCAGCCAAATTCAGCTATCTAGACAGCGATCAAGGCCGACTTCAGGCTACCCAGCAACGTGAGAAGGCTGTCAGATGGCCTGAACTTGACAAAGCTCTAAGTAGATGGGTTGAAGAGAGTCAAGCGGACCTTCCAGTGACAGGAGAGTTACTGAGGCGTAAGGCAGCACGCTTCTGGCAGATACTGGACTGCTATCAAGGCATGGAGGTTCCTCAATTTACGAATGGATGGCTTGACAAATTCAAGAAGAGGCATGGAATCAAAGCAAGAGGTCGTCATGGAGAAGATGCTAGCATTCAAGAGGAGGTGATTCAACAACAAATTGGTCAGGTTCAGGCTCTTGTAAGGATGTATCCTCCACAAGATGTCTATAACTGTGATGAATCAGGCATATACTGGAAGATGGTGCCTGATAGGGGGCTGTCAACTCAACCTCTTCCTGGAGTAAAGAAGGAGAAGTCACGGATAACAGCACACTTCTGCTGTAATGCTGATGGCAGTGATAGACTGCCTATCTGGTTTATTGGCAAGGCTCGCCATCCACGATGTTTTGGCTCTGCGAACATCAACATCAACAGCCCGAACTGTATATGGAGACACAATGGCAAGGCTTGGATGACTACAGAGATTATGGTTGAGTGGTTCTACTGGTTTGGCCAACATGTTGCTGATAGGAGAGTCCTCCTCCTAATGGATAACTTCAGTGCTCATACTGCAGCCCTTGCAAAGGTCCAAGAACAAGGCGGATTACAGCATATAACAGTATGCTGGCTTCCACCAAATTCAACATCAAGAACCCAGCCACTTGATCAAGGAATTATTAGAACATTCAAGGCTTACTATCGAAGGAAATGGGCTGAATATATGCTGGATAAGTACGACAAACAGAGTAATCCACTGCGAACAATGAACGTGCTGAAGGCAGTTCGCTGGTCAATTCAAGCATGGAACTCTGTCAAAGTTGACACAATTCAGAACTGTTGGAGACGATCAAACCTGACAATATCCAACGGTGAAGTGCCTGCTGAGTCAAACCAAGAGGAACTTAGGTTACAGGCTGCATTGGATCGACTACAGTTACAAGGCAGAATCCAGCAGACTATGTCACTGGACAACTTGCTGAATCATGCAGATGAAGTCGTTCAAGACGTAGCAAGTGATGAGGAGCTGGAACTGCAGATTACAGGCCTAATCAATCCACAGCCTGAGTACGAGAGTGATGAGGAAGAGGAGGTTATTCCTCCTATATCAATGTCAGCAGCTGTCTCTGCACTTCAGACACTCCGTCTATATGAAGAACAGCAAGCAGACTGTAACAACACGTTCCTTCAACAGCCTGATAAGCAAGAACAGGTGCTGGATAGCAGGAAACAGCAGAGATTGAGACAGCAGTCTATCACAACTTGGTTTATGTAATCAGTATCTTGGCAATTCTACAACACGATAACCTCTATAACACGATCAATCCAAGCTCAAGACGTTGTATCGCGTTATGGAAGTATTACTGTACTGGTGATTCCTTTCCTCATGCGATCCTTAACAAGCAGAAAGTCTGTGCTTCTGTAAAGGAAAGAAGCACGTTCGTGAAAATTGTTTCCTCTGGCTGGATATCCCAGATGGCTCTAAATGGGTTGCCAAAACCTCGGAAAAAGCAGCTAAAACCAGGGCTTTATAGAGGAGATTAGGCTGTGGAAAAGGGAAAAGAAAAGGAATAAAAGGAAAAAAAGATGTCCTCATAAGAGCGATGAGAGATTAACAAGCGATTTCGAAGGATCGGAGGGTGGTGTATGAATTATAGAAGATCATGCCTTTCTCTCTCAGGGCAATTTAAGAAATGATGATACTGTGTTGGATACCGGAGCAACTAACCACATTTTTCATGACAAGACTTTGTTTTCTTCCTTTTTTTTCCGGCAAAGAAGTCTGTCAATACTGCATCAGGTGATTCAATCCCTGTCTCTGGCATCGGTAATGTACGATTCAAAAATTTCGATTTTCCTACCGGTAAAAGCAGTAAAATCATTGAATGAGAAAATTTTTAGTACGTTCCATCTTGTACTAAGAATCTCGTGTCTGGAAGGCAGCTTCTCTTGAAAGGGTTCAATATCTGTTCGTCAAATGGAGGATCCAGTGTGATCTCCAGTGATGGTAATGTAATTGCCACAGCTAAACCTAAAGGTGGTTTATTCTGCTTCAATACTCAATCAGCTGTACGACCTTTAGAACTTCCCAGCGCAATGTTGTCAGATAGTACTCGGATTTCTGCAATGGAACTGACCCATTACCGATTTGCTCATATCGGGCCCCAAATACTTAAAGTTATCGATATTTCTGAGTTTAAGCCTTCTATCATCAAGCCCGGAAGTGTATCGAAGTTTCGCATCGACAGGCCATGTCTCCAGACATGTAATATCTGTATTTCATGTAAGCAAGTGAAAAAAATTAATCGAGGACCTGTCCTTAGATCCCCTGAGATCCTTGGCATAGTTCATTCTGATACCTGGGGTAAATGTCGAGCTCCCGGCGTATTCAGCAGTCTCTATTTTGTTAGTTTTACTGATGAAAGTTCTCAAAAAAGCGAAGTATTTGTAATGAAAAACAAAATGGAAGTTCCCCATTGCTTTAAAATTTATAAAGAGAAGGAACGGCAAACAAGAAAGAGAATAAAGGCACTACGATTCAATGGCAGTTCTGAATATAAAACAATTAACTTTGATGGTGTTACTCAGCAAGTCAGTGCCCCGTATACTCAACACCAAAACGGTATATCTGAAAGATTGAATCTTTCGCTGGTAACTATGACCAGACGCATACTGTTCCACGCCCGCCTACCGCTCCGTTTTTGGGATGCCGCTATGCTCACTGCGTGCTACCTACGCAACAGGTTACCAATTTCTCGAGGAAGACTAATACCCTTTGAGGTCATGAATGGTCGCACGCCCTGTATTTCTCATCTGAAGGTCTGGGGGTGCGTCTGTCATGCAATAATCGACAGCGAAGATCCTTGTCGGTATAAGCTTTCGCCTACTTCCAACAAAGGCATATTTATCGGATATTGTGAACCTTCAATCCAATATCGTTTTTATGTTCCTTCAAAGCCTGGCTCAAATAAAATTATAATCTCGGCAAACATTCGTTTTCTAGAAAACTCTTTTTGGGAATGGGATAGATCTTCATCCGAAATTTTCGACAATCTAGATAAATCTTCACAAGTACATCCCGTAGTTTTGGATACTAACTCCGACTCTAGTACACCTAGTATCCCCGGATAACTAGATCCTATTAACCCAGGTGTATTGGAACCTGTGGAATATGTCGAAACTGAGTGTCATGTGACAGATACCTCGAAACGGTGCTAGTCATTATTGCTTGGAGTTTAGTGTAGTGTTTGCTTAATTTGTGCATTTAAATACTTTCTTGTAGCTAGTTCTTACTCTCTACCTTTATTAAACCTTACAAACACGAGTTTTTGCATGCCCTACAATGGGATTCCTAACACTGAGATTCGCGAAGAAGATACTCTAAACTTACCAGAACAAGCAGATGTACCTGAAATACCGCCTTAGAGCAAAATATTCTAGACCCCTCTGAGTATACAGCAAACTCGCCACCTCAGCTAAGGAGGAGTAATCGGATACGTAAGCCTATTGAGCCGCGGTCAGCGTGGCAGTCGAGACCTCATATACTCCAAATAGAAGGCAAAACCAAAATTCCTCGGTCCTATGTAGAAGCTGTTAACGGACCACAGAGCAAGGAGTGGGGGGTTGCTATAGAGGAAGAGCTTAGTTCCTTGAGGCACAAAGGGGTCTTTAGACCAAATACTCATGTGCCTCATGGGCGAAAATCTGTGGGTTCACGTTGGGTGTTCGCAGTCAAGTTCGATGGGAAGTTTAAAGCAAGACCCATTGCCCAAGAGTTACAATCAAGCCTTTACTACAAACATAATTTATATCTACGGAGTTCCTTGGAAGTTTTACTTCGTTTTCCTCCGTGATCACTCGAAGAGTTTTCCTCCTTTGTTATTATTTTTAACACACCGACACCTCAAAACGTCGCAAGGCAGAATTGATATGCAGATCAGAAGCAAGTTTATTGGCTTCGCGGCTTATCTGTACCGAAGAAAAGTTCTCTGAGTTAGCGACTCAAGCTGCTAGTATGGATATCCGTCAGAAAACGCCAAGCAAGTGGCAATGGCCTGCCCACGAAGGGCCAAAGAAATGGCAGAGGTGTGGAGGAAAGTCAAGAGCCGCTCTTTTGAGGCCATGATGAACAACCCTGAAGATCTCAGAAGAAACATCCAGTAGATACTAGACCAGGGATGGTTAGTGCAGTTACGTTTGGCCGAGGGAGTGGAGAGGCGGGAGCTGGAAAGGGAAAGGAGAAGGCGTTTGAAGTAAAGAAAATCCACGGTATGCAAAATTGGGTCAGCGCACTTCCTGCAGGAAAACCAGAAAAAAACCGGAGAAATTTAGGTGGTAGGGCAGGAGGTTTTTATCGGGAGGTTTCCTCCTGTGTAAATAAAAGAGTCTAATAAACACCTGCGTGGGCCACTAAGGCACCTAAAAAATGGGTTAGATGAAATCAAATTCAAATACAGGGGCTCAGGGGTAAGTGAAGGCAGCATGTCTTTGCAGGGTTTTTAGTTGCCGATAATTATACCAATATGGCGACTTCCTTTGTTGATCTTTTATAAGCGAGGCCATATTATGATAAGCTCAAAACCTAAATATCAATTTAAGGTGAGAGATTTCTTGGCGACGAAAGTGAGGGTAGTATGTCACTCTTGGCTAAATATTGAATGGTGTCTTAAGAAATCCACACGAAGGATAATATCAAGGATTTCGATAGATCTATCTCAAGATTCTAATATACAAAGTGTTCCTAGTATGAAGTTGGACTCCCTTGAACTCTGACTACCTCTTCACATCTCTTTGACATGCTTAGAATGAGTAATCGAAGCTTATCCTCTGTTGTACAGTTGTACCAGGCCTCTAGTATAATTCGGCGATTCTCTGCTCTACTCCGTTGCCTCCCCCGCTCAAACTCTGGATATACATTTTGAATGTATAGTTTCATCATACCCCACACATTCTCAATTGAATTTAGATCTGGGGAGTATGCTGGCCATGAAGTAGGTTGAATTCCATGTGCCACGAGATAATCTCTAGCGGAAGTGCTTTGTGTGCTGGCGTATTGTCGTGCATAAATAAATATGCACGACCTGTCTCTTGCCGTCTGTTTCTATGCCTGTTCACAACAAGGGGATGGATGTGTTGCCGATAGCCTTCTGAGGTCATCTTGCCCCAGTTGGCTTCCCAGAAAACACAAGGGCCTCTCTCGATTTCGGCGAAACTACCCCAAAACATCCAAGAATTATTCTTACGGTATCGATCAACGACACATGTATTTTCATAAGCCTCTCCTTTCTTCTTAGACTGTGAGTAATCAAAAAACTTTTGGATTTATATAGGAATTGCTTACCTTTCTAGTCACATAGCTCGGCACAATAGGTCCGTCATTAATCCAAGTTTCGTCGCTCCAAAGTACTTGCGACCACTCTTGTTCTTGCCATTGAAGGCGTTGTTCTGCCCATTCTTTCCGTGCCATCATGCGATTCTCTGATAACGGCGGATACCTTCTCGGAAGGCATCGAGGGTACCCTCTTCCCTTGAGTGCACTACGGATTGCACTTTCTCCGGCAGCCCATGAGGAGAAATGAACTGACAGTTCTAAATAGGAACATTCTCCTGCCTCGCGAGAACTGCAGATGAATTCTTCCAACTGATCGATTTGGTTAAGAGAAAGTTTAGGAGAGCGTCCAGTCCTTTATTTAGGAGATGCACGACCAGATTGAACAGTGTTTTTGACTTGTGAATACGTTACTCTTAACTGAGTCGCAATTTGTTTGTACGTGAATCCCGTCCAATACAGTGCAAGTATCTGGGGAAAATAAGTTCGTATAAGTGCCTAGTTCAGTACCAGAATTCTACACATACCCCAAATCTTTGATCTCATTTCGACTGAGATATGAAGCACGAGTTTGACCTTGTAAAGTAGCTTGAGTATTCATGATTAGAGGATAGTAATTCTAATAAAGTAGATTCTCGGGAGGCTTGTGCTAAATTGCGAATGGCGTTCGTTAACTTTATCTTTTTCTAAGATCTGTAAGATGGTTTAATTAAAAATGATGCAGCCGTAGATTTTTACGAACAAATATCAAAAGTGGCTTTTCCGATGACATGAAATCGGTGTGAAAGATCAGATCAAATGATCTCGTCTAACCTAGAAAATTGTATAGCATGGCTAGGATTTATCCATTTTATAACCTCTGTATATAAAATTTCCAGCTGCTTTCACTTACCCCTGAGCCCCTGTAGTATTGCAGCCCTGAATATTGTTACTAATTAGGCAAAATTAGCGCTATCTCGTAACAACATTTAGATCTGCAATATTACAATCAAGTAAAACTGATTGCCCCTGATACCCTGTACAAATATAGTTCGACTAAATACAAGCTGGATATAGCTAAGGTATATTGACCAATCATACTCTGATTTACCCTGTCTTCAGAGGGGTGTAACACCAAATCCTCAAGTGCTAGAGTACCATAGCAGCCTGATACTTTAAGCTCTACGGCCCATGAGCTTAGATTCACTGCAATTGACCATATGAAATAGAAATTTACTTAATCAATAGCTACTAACAGAATTTAAGCTAGACTAAAGTTATAAATTATAAAGCATACAAATGGCTAATCTCATTCCAACTTCTAGTTCACACCAAGTCATAAATATTCTTGGATATCTTTTCAGTTCCATCTCAACCCAATATTATATTTACTGTTTTCTAATTGTAGTTCATCCAAATCCATTGTTTTATCTTTGCTGGCAGGATGGCTACTACACCGGCCTGAACGATTTCCATCATTTTTTATTTTAGGGTTGCTTGGTATATCCCTCATCTTCCTTACTTTTGGATTATTTGCGTTGATATCAGGGTTTAATGTTGATTTTGTCTTGTTTTGTGACCTTTGTGACGAGACTTGACGATGAACTTTGGTGTTTAAGTCTTTTGGCGCTAGAGTATTTCCGACATGATCATACTCGGAACATTTCTCAGGTTTTAGCTCTTGGCTTATCGATAATATATTCTGCATGGCTGGCTGAAGCTTATCAAATGCTATTTCGCAGGCCGAGGGATGTTTTTTTATCCTTTTTTGCTTTCGAAATCCGACTCTAACCTCCCTTCCTTGAACCTCTTTCCGTTTAATAAGATCCGAAGCAGAAGATATATCTTTGATAAGCCCCTGATCACTTACTTCCACAGTTTTAAATCTGTCGTTCGCTTGGAATAGGGTGCTTAAGTTATCAGAATCGTCATGATCTTCAACTTCGAACAAAGCTTTTGATCGACTTAGGGGGGTTGATTGAGCTAGAGGACTAGATGAAAAACCCGAGTCGAAATCACTAACGCAGGGAGATTCATTGATTTCATCGCTAGATTTAGGAATCAGAGGTGACAAATCAGAGAACTTTTGATCAATTGATTTTGAACATTTGGAGTTAGATGATCTACTGCAACCGAAGGCCAATCGCAAAGAAATCTGGTCGTGAGCTGATTTATAGCTTCTTAATAGTCGTTTATCATCAATCAAGGCATCTTTTTTTAATTTTTGGTAGCCTTTTGGTTTAGTTGCTTCTGGCTCCTTGTAATTTTCACCTTTGTTTTCTATTAGCAGCCTGCAGTTATCCTTTTGAGTAGACTAACTTTCTTTCCATCCCAACTTTTTACTTGAGCGAGTGAATTTCTTGATATTATTATTGGGAGAGTTGACATCATAATTCGTCAATTCATCTATATAGGGGTCCATACTTCTAGTTTCTCTTTTGAAATCAACCCCCCTGAATTGACAAACTTGTATTCCGTTATTTAGTGCACTCTTCATCCTGTTGAGAAAACTAGTCTCCATCGTACCTTGTTTCTTATTCGATAAATCAAACTGCTGAATTGAACCGTTTCCTTCATCATGTCTTTTTTTTGCGGAATTAATTAGAGTATGAGTGCTAGTTTTGCCCTGGTTGGGAAATTTTTGTACAGCATTTTTTAAATCCAAAGTTGGGGCCAATACTGAATCATAGAAATTTTCTCCATGAAGCTTCACCGAATTTTGATAATGAAGCGTCTGATATTCCGAGGATGAAAATGATTCTTTCATGTTTCCAGGCCTTTTTTTGGATGGCTCTTGAGGAATTCTAGATAACGTTGAGTCTTCGCTTTCTGATAACGAGGAATAATCGGTAAAGTTTTTAATGTAATTTGAATTCGTAGCAATTGAAGAGAAAGTGCTCTCTTTGGCCTTGGGCTCATCAGGAATAGGGTTTTTGAGATCGGACACTTGTGGAAGAATCTTCGAAGTATACGGCTGCAGACTGTCCGAATAAGCTTGAGATTTTTTTTTATTACCTTCAATTGTTTCTATAGTAAGCTCATCACTCGAAAGATCATCTAATAGCATACTCGCAAGGTCATCGAGGCTATCATTTTTATGAATCATGGTGCTAATGTTTCCTTGACTTTCGTATGTTTGAAGCGAGTCTAAATCAATCATGCCTACGATACATACTTTTAGCGATCGACAGTCGATTCTTAAACAAAATGTAAAAGTAAAGACTTTTAAAATAGCAATATATCAACGTACCTTTATTCTTGGCCTTGCCTTTCTTCATCTTTGGTGTTGATTCCAAGTCTCTTATGACAAGGAAGGGATTGATAACTGGTCGTTTCTTTTTACCATATGTAATCATGACAGCGAGTGGGGAAAAAAACGAGAGATCTCGTTACAGCTAAAAAATTTGTTTATTGCGCCCTCATGGGGTCTGAAGGAACTCTCAGACACAAGATAGAGAAGAACACAAGGTCTTCTATCATTGACAAAATGGCCCCAGGAGTCAACAAAAAAAAGATGAAAGAAAAAAAAATAGCTGGGAAGGAGTGACTCAAGATCACCTTCCAAATAGATAACAACTAACGACGATGTTGAAGAGGTTTGTTTGAATTGAAATAAATCATGTGATAAAAATATTATCAATTTCAGCTGATGAGCCACGCGGTTAATTAATTTTATCATTGAGGTAGTGGTTGAAGAAAAATGGATAACCTTGTTCAATAGATGACACTGATTTTCTTTGGAACTTGTGGTTCTCCCATCTGCTCACCTCAGAAGTTTGAACAACTAACTTTGTGGGGGGGGGGGAAGACAGATTGGAGATCAATTTAAGAAATGAGCGGGAAAACAATTTCTTCTTTATAAAGTCAAAACGACAAATTTTGGCCAGCTTAAATAACATCAATAATTATAATCGTGGTGAGAGACGAGGCATATTGCTTTATTGATGAAAATACTGAAGACAATGAGAACTTCTTTTTCTACTCCTTTTGACTAATTATCTGATCATTCAGCAGCCGAAATTTTTTTTGCTCAAAAGTTGCCGCAATTCATCTCCACATTTTTCTGCTACCTGATATCGCTCATGGCTAATGAAACATATGTTGATCGTAACATCAAAAGATAATACTTCGTTATTCACAACTAAGAGAACTCTCAACAAGTAAAGAGAAGATGAGAAAACGTTGAATTACCTCAACTAACTCTGACAATCTTTTCCACAGGAACAGGATAAATTCTGTTGGTTTAGTATCAAGAATTAGAGTGGAATTAAAAATGGAGACCTCTCTAATTATTCACATAAAATTTGGCTGGGGGAATTTTCACCTCACAATTGCTAATATTTCTGGACGTGATTTTGGTGTGCATATATCTCAAAAGCTGGATTTTTTTTTGTTTACTTTCCTATTGAAATTTTCTTTCTCCTTCGGACTTCTTTCCATTTTTCAAATTCTTCAGTTCCCGATTCTTCAAAATTAGGCCCGAGAGATAGTCCTAAGTAAATCAGAAGAAGACTTTGCTATGCTGCAGGGTTCATTTGGTTTCAAGAGGCGTTGAAGCTGCGTCCATTAAAGGCATCAATCATGGGATGAGAGGCGTTCATGATGATGTGTGAAAGCGTTTTAAGATTCTATGCTCAAGTCCAAAGTTGAGCCACTAAAAATCAGGATCAAACAGGAGAAAGTGAGAGAGCTTGATGTGCAAATTTGTACAAGTTTTGCGAAACTGGCAAACATATAGACTTTGTGGGTCATCTTGGATTGAAAAAGACCGTAGCTAAATTCCTGTTCAAATTAGCTAAATTCCAATGCGCTAAACCGATTCCAGAATTCTGCCGTAAAACCCGTCTGTGATTAGTCACACCGACGGCCTAGCAACCGAACAAAGTGAAATTAGATAAACTATTAAAATAGTGAAATGAGATTGTCTGGATTGGTCATAGCTCTGTTGATCATAGCTACGCTAGCAGGGCTTATATTACTATAAACAGGAAGAGTTTTCCTATCGGGAGAAATTCTGGGGTAACTGGTTTGTAAAGCAATATTTTATGTGTAGCTATAAATCCTCAGAATCCAATTGTGCAGTTCTAGATCTACTTCCATGCCATATTATAAGTCACACTTTTAATATAAACAGAATATTGATGAATGATAAGATGCTTCAGTAACGATTACATCTCAATAAACCTATCTTTTAATTTTGACTTTTCGATCACATATCATTCATATTTCATTTGAATAGCCATCATGCTTTCTAACCCAACATATGTTTGAAATTCCTGGAGTAATTCTCACCTGGTGTCGACCTCGGGGTGCGTTAGGAGGCTTACCGAGGAAGCGAAGTCATCAACAAGACGCCATCCTTCTCATTTTGAGCATATAACAGTACAGCTTCTGTAACGCTATACAGCCTGATGGGACTTTTAGTATCGTATTATAGAGGATATAGCAGTATATAAACATCTCGTGAGCCCAGACTAGAAGACAATTACCTTTTTTCGCAAACTTTGACTTAGTTGATTATAACTGTTGGTACAACAGGGGTCACTTATATGAAGGCCTTAAAATGATTAAACAAGTGGTTTAATTCTATATATCTCGCTATCTCGCCATGGCATCGATGCCAAAATTACAGCAGAGCCTAGCGTCCTTACTAATGCATATCATATGATTAACTAATGCTTTTATGATAACAAAACTAAACACGTATATCCCAGCGCCATACGCCTATGAACCGACAATTACTCGCGATCAACTCAACACAGTTATGGTGTCGAGTAACAAGCCTTGCAAGGCTTGTTTGTGTGTTTGTACTGTAGCAGGTGTAAGAAGTGAGTAAATGATTATCCGGGGTTGAATTGAAAGCAATCTCACCCCCATAAACCGCAATAAACTCAAATCAAGACCTTCTAAGTTGCCTGAGTTGATTGTCGACCAGTCTGCGAGAGCCAAGACCTAGTAGTCTATTGTCGTTTCTGATTTTCATGGCTCCCCTTCATAGTCACTTTATAACCATCCAGATGCTTCAAAAAGGTGTTGTTACATTCGTCATGTTGCTCCTCACATAGCCTAAGCAACTGAATAGTCTGAAATGCCTGGTTGTGTGGTACTTAGTCAAAACATCCTCTTCTTCATCACTTTCAAAGACAGGTTGAGGCTCAAATAGCTGTATAATATGATCCTCTAGGTCCTCATTACTTTGGATATCCTGGACCACTTCAGTTTCATTGTTAAGGAGAGTCTCAATGGGCATAGCCTGTTAAATTTGGCCTTGTAGGTCTAGTTGTTGTAGAAGCTGAGTCAATACATGAAGGACTTCCTCAGGTTCCATTGTTCCACCGTCAGAAGTAAGCAGTTTTGATCGCCTCCAGCAGCCTTGTATAGATGTTACTGTTACTTGATTCCAGGCTCTGATTGACCAACGGATTGCCTTCAAAACACTCATTGTCTGGAGGGGCTTATGGCCTTTTTCATACTTCTCTAGCATGTATTCAAGCCATATCCGACGATAGTAGGCGTTGAAGGTCCTGATAACGCCTTGATCGATTAGCTGAGTATTTAATGTTGAGTTTGGAGGCAGTCAAAACACTGTAATATTCATAAGGCGCTGAACCAGTGGAAGTGCAGCTGTATGAGCACTGTAGTTGTCCATTACAAGGAGCACTCTTCTATCGCCAATACGACGTGAGAACCACTGTAGCTGTTGGAAAAGCTAGGATGATGTATCAAACTGAGTTGAATACCGTAATAAATTAGGAGATAGAAAATATTAAAGTACGCGCGTACAAAACTATAAAATCATAAACAGATTCTTCAAATCTTCTTATTCTTCTCAGACGAGAACCTCTATGATTAAAAATATTTATCCATTTGTGTAAGCCGGAAATCCAATAAATACATGAGCTCAATCTTGGGCCATGGCAATGTGAATTCACCTCCGCTAGCTAATGGGTCTATAGAGAATGAACTTGGCTTTAACCGAGTCATAATGGTGAATAGGAATGCTCTATAATAATCTCGCTCGTTTTTAGTGTGCGATATTCATGTTCCAAAAGTAGCCATTCTACCCTGATTTCTGTAATCATCAAGACTTTTCCATTGTGCCTCAATGCGCAATCAAGTGCTCCAAGGTTGACACCTGCAGATCCAAAGCACCTTGGATCAGCAGCCTTGCCAATAGACCACACTGAAAGCATGCCACTGCCATCAGCGTTACAGCAGAAATGTACTGTTATCCGAGTCTTCTCTTTCTTTCGACCTGACTTCTGCTGTGTGGAAAGACCTCTATCAGGTACCATCTTTCAGCAGATGCCAGTTTCATCACAGTTATAGACATCTTGAGGATATTGCCTTGCAAATTCTTGTACCTGAACAAACTGCTCTGCGATAGCAGCTTTATCAACACTTCCATCCACATCAGACTGAATCCGTGATTTAATATTATACCTCCTCTTATATGCAGTAAGCCAGACATTGCTAAATTAACGCACCTCCATGCCTTGATGACATGCAAGACGCTACCAAAAATATGCTGCCTGCCGCATGAACAGGTCACCAGAGATTGAAATGTACGGCTTTGGCTCTTGGTGCCATTGGAATACCGCTTTGTCTAGCTCCGGCCACTTGAGTGCCTTCACGCGCTGTTGTGTAGGGTGAAAATACGGGTCTGATTCGTCTAAGTGGCTATAGCTGGCACTGAGGCTCTCGGATGTCGCAGACGGGATGATTTTGTGGTGGAATTCGTCCTCAAACCACATCCTGAGATGTTGTTGACGAAGTTGAGGGTGTCTGCGAAGGGCACGCCTCTATTGGACCGAAATTCCATGCTGTTTTAGCATTTCTATATACCTGTATAACGTGATAACCCTTCTCAGAAAAGAATATATCGAGAGGTAAGAGGTTGCCTGCAAGATTTATGAGATGGAGCTGATTTGATGGAGTTGTAGAGCATGAAGGGTTGCGGAGGATAGCGTTATAGAGGTTTTACTGCATAATTTATAAACCTCACATAAATCTTAACAATAATTACAATAGGACCCACTATTAATTATGTGAGGCTCGACTGCAAATTAGTGCCTTCATGTGTGGACATTCGAGGGTTCAGCTTAGTCATCGAAGATCACAGGAAAACTTGTGCACCTGTGCATGTTATTTTGATAACCGCTTTCCAGGATTCAATGATTGTCTAGTGTTTCTCATACCTCAAATTATAAATTAACAGCATGATTGAACATATTCGCTATCTACTTGGCTTCATCCCATTCCATCTACCATGGTTTGTATGGATCCACGCGATTGGTTTAATCTTTGTAGGCCTCAAAATGACCTATGTATCGAACCTAAATCCAAGTTACCCAGCCGGCTTCGGCATCACGACTCTCTGTATAGGCCTTACATATCTCCTTACAAGCTGGATGCCCATTCAAGACAACCAATTCCTCCACGTTAGCGTTCCTATCCGAGGTATCTTGGTTACGGTAGCAGCACACCGAGCTCTTTCGATGCGAGGAATAACATCCACTCAAAAAAAAGATCTTCTGGGGGTTGTAGTATGGGATGGAATCGGCGCTCTGGCACTTGGATACTCTCTTGGCACCTTCAAAGGTATTCCACTCAATTACAGATGAGTTTAAGGAATGGTATGTACGCCCCTTTTTATCATCCAGACTCTCCAAGGTTTAAGTCAATCGTATGTTGAACAATTTGTTCCGTAATTTTTGCGTTCAATATATGCCAAGGCACACTTAATTCGATAAGGATCATTCGGGCCACATGCATGGCTAATATTTTACTCGGCTAGATTTTATTACCATCAATTTCTAGATTTGTCAAGAAAAGATTTTTCCAGTATTTTTTTTCGAAAAATTTAATTGATGCAGTTCTAATTTTTAAAATCAGTACGAAAACTTACAATCGAATAAGCCATCGATACTGTCACATTTATCTATATTCTGAGAAAACTGATGTTCGATTATTCAGTAGTTAATGGCAAATATGCCTACTGTAAATAATTACTTGTCTGTTGTCTGCTTGGATGGGCCAAAGTATACCGTTGATCACTTGTATAAAAAGCTGTAGCAGCACAGAATATTCATGAGAGGGAGTACTACATATAACCAAGGGTTACATGTGCTTAGAAACAATAAGGGTGCATTTAACATCATAAAATCTTTAGCTTCAACTAGCTCTTCCTTTACTCCAACTTAGGAAATGGGGGTTCTGCAACCATAGTGAAATGGCCAGCCCAAGGTCAAAAGTTCTGAATCACGGGTTAGTTTTCTACATGCAAAAATCTTTAGTTAGCATTTAGGTGTAAATGCTCTCCGTCCATGAGTTCATTTGAAGTCCTGGCACGGCCATTTGAGCATCTTCCAAGAATTCTAATGGCATCCACACCAAATGGCCTTTAATTCGGTCCAACTTTGCTTTAATTTCGCTTGCAGGCGTCATCTTGTCATATATGTGACCTGCTTTTGTGCCTTTTGGGGGAAGAAACTTTTCATAGTCTTCAAACGTTTTTACTTCATTTAGTCAGCAACAGGTATAATTGTATTATCGGTGGGCCCTACCGCAATTATCAGGGTCTGCGTGAAATAATTGGCGAAACATTTCTGTATTCGTTGTTGCTCTTGCCTTCCACATCTCCCATAGGTCATCATCTAATGGGTCAGCGACAAAGCCAGAATATGAATCTTCCAGCGGGCTAAGGGCGATATCCGGGGGTTGCGCATTAGGATCCTTACTAGCGTCTAATTCTTGAGATGGCAGTAAGCCCAGATGCTCGCGCCATAAATGGCGTCTGAGTGTGGCTGCATGGTATCCTGCTGTATACAGTTTTCCATTCATTTTTGAGTTGATTTTTTTTGTATCCGTTATGACAATACTCAATTCAGAATCATGAGTCCCTAATTGGGAGCGGTCATTAATATTTGAAGATCCACAGATAACTGTCTTATCATCTATAATTAGAACTTTAGCATGAACATAGAGCTCCTCTTGAATCCAATTTTCGGCTTCTACTTGTAAATCACCTTTCCGACTTTCATCAATTAAAGAGGGAGTGTTGAGCAAGGCAGCTTTTGAAATACTATAACTTCCCTGAGAAGACATGTTGACATCAAGCTCCGCCGCTTTTGCCTCAAAAGTCTGTTTTACGTCTGTATTTCGCTTCCGTTGAAAATAATTTTTCCTCTTTCTATGATGGATAATTTTGTCTCGGCGACGGTTGCCACTGCCAGAGGTACCTGTATCCATAATTTCATCTGCATGGACCTGTTGAACATCCCGATAGCTAATACCAGATTCTTCTTGTTTTTTAATAGCTGGTGAGACATTTAAGCGATCATAGCAACGCAGATTGAAAACAAAGATGTACTTAGTTGGATCAACGCCTTGAGCCTTGATTTGTTCAAAAATCGAGTTTTCACCTCGGCAGATGGACTTGTATTGATAATCCATTATAGCCCTGGTTCCTACAGCAGCATTGTCACGAAGGTCACCAGCGAATCCAGGAATAGCCGGAATGACCAAGATGAACCTGAAAGTACGTCCCGCTTTGCTCGCCCTGAGAACAGCTTCAACTATGGCAGCCCCGATAGAGTTCTTTATGGGTGTCTGATTTTCGCTCGTTGCTGTAATGAAAAATTGATTCTCGATGTAAATATAGTGCTCAGCGTTTCGTATAAGTTCAGAGTATGCGTTCTGAATGCTGTGTTCGGTAAGAATGCCGCTTGACCAGTCAGAGCTACTTCGTACGATCTGAGCTAGCACAGTTCCCCTCTCGCTTTTATGCTCTTTTTCAGAAAACAGATTTTTTGGATGAACTATGTAATTTCCGACGGGATACTTGGGTCTTTGGACACCAATAAGGTCCTCGTCAGAACCTTTTCTACTATTTAGTATCAGCCAATCATATCTGGCATCTCGCTTGTACTTGTCTCTTTTTATGAAGTTCCATCTTAAAATAAAATGTTCAGCAATGTCGTTAACACAATCTCCCATAATGCCCATTGAAACATCATGCCATGGCATCCTCCCGTACTCAGTTTTGCTCAACGCATTATCCTTCCACCGATCTACATTTTGGAAATCCATGACCCGATTGTTGTTGAAATCTTGTCCAGGCCATATTTCGTGTTGGATACCTTCTGGATGTAGATCAGCAATAGGATGTTGGTGATTATCCCAACGTCCAAAGCAGAGGTCCAATCCGCCGATGAATGCAACTTTACAGTCAATCACGATAAACTTTTCGTGGTGTGCCCAGTAAAAAGTCATGTCTGCTGCATTTTCAAGAACGTTATGATCAGGATGTCGCATAATTACTATATTCCCATGCCCCTTTGTGCCCTTAGGACATAAATTTCGTAAGGCATGCTTTGTATGGGAGGAGTTACACGTTAGTGCTGCCTATATAAATAAGTAAGGGAGCTCCAGAAGACTCGTTAGATTGGCAGACCTCCACTTCGCGGTAAACAGTGACAAATATTTTGACTCCAAGCTCGGCTTTTCGCTTCAGAACTTTATCTAGCCGCCATTCTTGGTTCAACGTAGGAGGTCTACGTAAAAATAGTTCAGGAGAAAGCCACCAGTCTGCTATGTATATTGTCTCCTGGGCACGTTCAAGAGCCACGGATACAGCGTGGAAATAATCTCTACCATCGACATACCACTTGACATCATTGAAAGGTCGTTCTGGGGCAAAAGAGCCAAAACGATGGGTCTCTGCAATTTTATTCCTTTTCTCATCGGTTATTTTTTCATGCTTTTCATCATGTCGATGATTAGGATTGATCTAGCGGTTGTTTCAGTGAATTTCAGTAGACGTAAAGATAGGCCCACGAGATTTAAAAATTTACCTATCTGGTGTCTATTTAGATTAGTTATGACTCAGAATAAATTCACAGTTTTAGAGTTTCTACTTCTTATGTAACAATCCAACTTTAAGATCAAAGGAGGTACAATCGAAAAACTCTTTTAGTAGCTTTTGAATTTGGCGTATGAGTTTTTCCTCGGTGCTCTCCATCGAATGAACAAGTCTGGAATTGTTTCAAAGATCAAGCTGTTAATGATTGTTCTAGATTGAAGTAATAATGATATTGAAGTCTATCATAGGGATAAAGGTACAAACTATAAGATAGAATTGTTACCGTGAAATTTAATTGATAGACCGATTCCATCTCTTTTTGGGATCATCGAGATATATTCAGATGCGACGACTTGAGCACTGAGCGTGGTTTCAATCTGTGACGTAATTGACGCGCGTGAATGAATATAATTCAGTAGAACCCCTCTTAGCTAATAGTGGGTCCCGGTATAATTACTGAAGAGATTCATAGAAATTTTACCGTTTATATTTGCAATACTTACCCCTGGTCATAAAATGACCTATAAGGGTAAGCGTTGCAAATATAGAGTCCAAGTTACAATGAATCTTTTCAACATTTATGCCGGCACCCACTATTAGCTAAGAGGGGTTCTACTGTATAATAATGCCGATCTTCCTTGCTGGCATTGATCGGAAAAATGATTATCCGTTGAATCATACAAACTTTTATTAGTGATATCTTGCGATTGTTCACATACATACTAGAACACGCGCGATGGCGCCGCTTGTCGATAATCCTTTAATTGCCTCTGCTAGCTTACATAAATCTTGTAAGTTAATCAATTGCCCTCCGAGTACAGTGTTGAGAACCTTAAGTGCCACTTTACCTTCATACATATGTCTGGCCGTTCGCCATTATCTGGCCCATATTCTTTCGATACTATCTTTCAAACGAACTCTATGATAAATTTATTGGAGGTCAAGAATGGACTTTTGTCTGGAGTGGCATAATAATAACCGTGCAGAGTCTTTTTTGGCTCAGTACCCACTGGAATGTTAACCTACGTTCTCTCTACACTTCTATACCCGCCAGCAATGTTCAGGACGCTCAGCTGATCAAAGTTATACCGAATTCTAACGCAGGTGCATCGGAAATTTGCGAGATTATTAGGGAAAATGTTAGTCCCACCTATGACGAAATGGATCTACCGCTAAATTCTACAGTCTGGCGGTAAACAGATTGTTTCTTTCTACTTCCAAAAGCGCCGGTTTTTATACAAACCCGAGACAAATTCATTCTCTCCGCTTGTGTTTTCTGTCGATTCCGAACCCAAACCAAAACTAGAACACTTTCAGCAATCACGGGGGATAACGACCGAATCTGATCTTGCTCAAATTCAGCGATATTACGGGGAGAATAAATTCGATATACCTGCTCCTACCTTTACCAAGTTATTCAAGGAACATGCTGTCGCACCGTTCTTCGTATTTCAGATATTCTGTGTCGGGCTATGGATGTTAGATGAATATTGGTACTACTCGCTATTTACGCTTTTCATGTTAGTTATGTTTGAAAGCACTGTTGTGTGGCAGCGACAGAGAACTTTAAACGAATTTCGTGGAATGAGTATCAAGCCATACAACATTTGGGTTTTCCGGAAAAACAGCTGGCAAGAAATGCTAAGTGATATGCTTCTTCCTGGAGACTTAGTTAGCGTCGGCCGGACCAAAGAAGATAGTGGGGTCGCTTGCGATATGCTTCTAGTTGAAGGGAGCGTTATTGTTAATGAGGCTATGCTCTCTGGTGAAAGTACGCCGTTGCTAAAAGACTCTATCCAGCTTCGACCACCAAACGAGAGACTTGAGCCGGAAGGGCTCGACAAGAATGCTTTTCTTTACGGAGGAACTAAGATTCTTCAAATCACGCACAGCAATATTGAAGAAGAAAACCCCAAGCTGGCCTCTGGAGTCCCCTCTCCTCCTGACAATGGAGCCTTAGCTATTATTACTAAGACTGGATTCGAGACATCCCAAGGGAGCTTAGTACGGACTATGATTTACTCCACCGAACGCGTTTCAGCCAATAATGCCGAAGCCCTTCTTTTCATTCTCTTCTTGCTAATATTCGCTATCGCGGCCTCTTGGTATGTGTGGGATGAGGGAGTGAAAAAAGATAGGAAAAGATCAAAATTGATGCTTGATTGCGTATTAATTATCACTAGCGTCGTACCCCCTGAGTTACCAATGGAACTTAGCCTTGCCGTCAACACCAGTCTTGCTGCTCTCAGCCGCTATGCAATATATTGCACAGAACCGTTTCGAATTCCTTTTGCCGGACGTATAGACGTGGCGTGCTTTGACAAGACTGGCACACTTACTGGGGAAGATTTGGTAGTTGAAGGCGTAGCTGGATTATTGTCTAACCTCTCTACGAAGGACGACAACCACTCTCTCAGTTATATAACCCCTGTCACTCAAGCTGGACTAGAAACGACTCTTGTTCTGGCTTCGGCTCATGCACTCGTCAGGCTTGACGAGGGTGACATCGTAGGTGACCCCATGGAAAAGGCTACATTGAATTCTCTCGGGTGGATTTTGGGTAAGAACGATACTCTTCTAAGCAGAAATTTGGCTGCTATTAAGCATGAATCATTTAGTCCTTCATCAAATATTGTAAAAATTAAGCGTCGGTTTCAATTTTCTTCAGCCTTGAAGCGTCAAAGCTCCATAGCTACTGTTGTTTCTCATCACCCCAAATCCGGAAAGAAAACTCGGAATACTTTTGTAGGTGTTAAAGGAGCCCCGGAAACCATATTTAAGATGTTGGTGAATCCGCCTACCAATTACGAGGAAGTATTCAAGTATTTTACCAGGAGAGGCTCTCGTGTTCTCGCCTTGGCTTACAAATACCTGACGACCGACGCAGAGTTGGGAACCGGGAAAATCAATGAACTGAAACGGGAAAATGTAGAAGCTGATCTCCATTTTGCTGGATTTCTCGTTCTACACTGTCCTCTGAAAGATGACGCCAAAATGTCTGTTCAGATGCTAAATGAAAGTAGTCATCGTGTCGTTATGATAACAGGTGATAATTCACTCACTGCTTGTCATGTAGCCCGAGAGGTAGAAATAATCGACCGGAATGTCCTTATTTTAGATGCCCCTGAACACGAAGACTCAGGAGAAAAGCTAGTCTGGAGAAGTATCGACGATTCTATAAATATACCAGCTAATCCAGATAATGTCATTGACCGCAGGATATTTGAAGAAAATGATCTATGCGTTACTGGGTATGCTTTGACCAAATTCAAAAATAAGGCTGCTCTTGCTTCGATATATCGTCACACTTGGGTCTACGCTCGCGTCTCCCCGAAGCAAAAAGAGGAGATTCTTTTGGGCCTCAAGGAACTAGGTTACCACACTCTAATGGCTGGTGATGGTACAAATGACGTTGGTGCTCTTAAGCAAGCTCATGTAGGAATAGCGCTCCTAAATGGATCCCAGGAAGATTTGAATAAGATCGCGGAACACTCAAGAACCTCCAAGTTAAAAGAACTTTACGAAAAGCAATGCCAAATGATGAATCGTTTCAACAAAACAACCCCTCCAGTACCACTTATTATAGCCCATCTATATCCACCTGGGCCGTCAAACCCGCATCACGCAACTGCGATCGCGCGGGAAGCCCAGAAAAATAACAACAAGCTCACCACTGTTGATGCTAAAAATTCACAAAATTCTAGCACTGCTAAAACCATTGCTGCCTCCGAAAAAGAGTCTCTTGTAGATATTAGACCATCTAAAGCATCAGATGGAACCGAAAAGTCAAGCAGTTTAGCTGATAAGCTAACGCAAAGCATGATGGAACAGGAGTTGGAGGACGAACCTCCCACCATCAAGCTAGGAGATGCATCAGTTGCTGCACCGTTCACCAGTAAACTGAGCAATGTGATCGCAGTTCCGAACATTATCCGACAGGGTCGCTGTACGCTTGTCGCTACAATCCAGATGTACAAAATTCTTGCGCTCAACTGTCTAATCAGTGCCTATAGCTTGAGTGTTCTTTATCTTGAGGGTATTAAATTTGGGGATGGTCAGGTTACTATTAGCGGAATGCTCATGAGTGTCTGCTTCCTATCAATCTCCCGAGCAAAATCTGTTGAAAGTCTTTCTAAAGAACGCCCTCAGCCTAATATATTCAACTTTTACATCATAGGGTCTATTCTGGGACAATTTGCAATACACATCGCAACTCTTATATTTATCGCTAAGTATTGCGACCAGCTTGAACCGTATATCTCTTGCTCCTCTGTATGTCAAACTTTAAGCTAACTTTAAATAGACGCGGTCATAGTATTGATATTGAGGGTGAGTTTGTCCCATCTCTCCTAAATAGTGCTGTGTACCTCTTACAACTGATACAACAAATTTCAACTTTCGCAATCAATTATCAAGGTCGGCCTTTCCGCGAGTCGTTATCCGAAAATCGTGGAATGTACTGGGGCATAGTAGGTGTTTCAGCCATTGCTTTCTCATGTTCAACAGAATTTGTTCCTGAAATCAATGAAAAAATGCGCTTAGTCCCCTTCACTACCAACTTTAAGTACACAATGACAGTGACCATGATCGCAGATTATGTTGGATGTTGGGTCGTTGAGAAAACTCTAAAATGGTCTTTCAGCGATTACAAGCCCAAGGATATCGCCTTGAGGAGACCTGAACAACTTGAGAGAGAGAGAGAAAGGGTAGAGGCAGCGAAAAGGGAATTGGCCCGGAAAGCAGATGAAAAGGCACGAGTCGAAATAGAAAAATTAGAGAGAAAGCTTGCCGAAAAATTAAGGGCGTGAAGAAAGCCGCTGAGAAATAATGTTAATGCAATATTAGAATTATATCATGGTGTGCAATTCCCACCGATTATAAAACTTGCTAGAAAAGCTAAAACCTTTAATACCTAAAAACCTCTAGGTCGACATCTCAAGAAGAGCGCTCGTCCATATAGATCATGGTGTATGATTTGGCATCAAAATAATGGTGGCGTGTGCCTTGAAAACTTCTACTGTCTCGTAACACATTAGGTTGATAGATAGTAGTATAGCAAGACCTCACTTGAGGACTTTTGCTTCGACTTGGGAGGTAATCGGAAAGCGAATGTATTTAACAAATCACGATTCCAATCGTGTAGAAAATAAAATGATGCCCTAATTAGATGCAAACACGTATGTTAAGAACAAATGGTCCCCGGCCATCGTATCTAACATGTGAAAGTGGTACTACTACGTCATGGTCATATAAGTGAAGCGAAGCATGGCATTTACCCTACCTTTAGGGTAGTAATTTTGTAGTGGGTCCAAGACAGGGGTTTTGTGTGGGTCTGCTAGGCCTAATTTGGTATGGTCTTTAAACAAATGGAGTTTGGCCCCTGTATTTATGAAAGTTTATGAAATTTCCTCAAACTTTTTGTATGACAATTTTTCTGACAAAAGAATTTTTCAGTGGGTCTTCCTTGCCGCTAAGCTCAATTTGTATAATGATTTACTGCATAAAATGGTGCACTGATGCTAAATTTATCTAGCTAACTACCAAATCCACGAATAAGGAAATTTGACTCCAAATTTACATGAAGACAACAAGCAAAAGCAGACAACTATCAAGGACTACTTTAGAAATTACTGAGAATCAATTTTAGTTGGTCCTCCATCAGCTTCCAACACAGCTCGACACCTTTTCGGCATACTTTCTATCAGATCATCAAGATATTCATCAGGCACAGAATTCCATGCTTCTTGTACGATAGCCCGCAACTCGTCGTGGGTACGCTGCTTCCCCCGACCCAGGCTCGGATATCTCTCTTGGACATAATCTTTGATTTTATCCCAAACTGCTTCAATCGGATTCAAATCTGGCGAATAGGGTGGCCAGTCGATAGGATTTTTATGTCTCTCCTGGAACTCTAATATCGTTCTTTCAGAAGCGTGAGCAGGAGCATTATCTTGCATCACAATGAGCCAAGGTCTCATCGAGACCATACCGTCAATTAAAGGTACTATCTTAAAGCAGTACTTTTCGGAGTCGATACTCTTCCACTCTTTTTCCCAGAACAAGCTAGGATCTTTCTCTGACCCTGCAAAGGATCCCCAGAACATCCAACCGTTTTTCTTTCTTATCTTATCACCAACACACGTGATATGAAATTCCTGGTTGGTCTATGTCAACTTATTAGAGAGAAAGTCTTTCAAACCAAAAAGCATTGTACTAACCGTCCTTGTGATCCAGTCTCTAGTGTGTTAACCGTTTTTAACCCAGGTTTCGTCCGTCCAAAGAATCGATCTCCAGTCTTTTACGGTCCAGTCAATATGAGCTGAAGCCCATTCTCGGCGCCTCCTTCTAGTTAGTTCGGAGACTTGAGGCTTGTTGTGAGCAGGATGACGCCTGTAACCCCTCTTCTGTATTTCGCTTTTGATGACGCGCTCGCTGACATCCACGTGACTGATTGGCCCCAAAGCAAGTTCCATGTAACTCATCCTTCGATTTTAATAAGATTTATTAATGAACTTCTCAGTTCCGTCGGCAGCCTCAGTTGAGAGTTTCGGTAGACGACCTTTCCTCTTTTTCGGTGTGACAGAGCCGCGGCGTAGCAAATAATAAACCTGTCCCCAATAAATCCCAAGTTGTGCCGCAATTTAGGATTGGTTTTTACCGCCTTCATACAGAGCCATTATCTAAAGAATTAGCTAAATATCAGTCAAATTCTTCCCTAATTTTACACTTACTTGCAGGCATTGGTCTCTTGACAAGTGTTTGCGTCTAGGTGTCGAAGGTGGAGATTGAGGCGGCCGTGATGATTTCATGTCTGGTGTAAATTTAGTAGCTGTTTAAGTCACTGTCTTCCTAATTAAATACCTTGACTGAGGTAAGGAGAAAGTTTATTTAAAAAAGCCGAGGATACCTAATACCCAATAGCTAATTGTGATAATATGATGTAATATGAAATAGATTAAAGCATCAAGTCTCTCACTTGATGATGACAGCATCAATAATAACTATAATAGTTAAACAAGCCGTTGAGTGTGTGAAGAAAAGAGACGTGTGAAAGAAGTTGTTTATGTTTCTGAGGATAAATCGACTTATGCAAATAATAGCCTGAAGACTAAGGCCAAAATAATAGACATTTGCAGATCAAGAGACTAGTAGGGGTATAACCCCTGAAACGACATACAGACCCATATTTCCCCACTGCAAAATTACTACCCTGAGAAGAGAATAAAGATAAGGAAGTGTATACGAGTATATAGCTCGAGATAAAAGTAGTTGAGCTCATTACTGACCTTTCAAATAAATTTAATCTTGTCTCTGACATCGTGCTCGTCAGTTGTAACAACGTAAGTTTGAGGCTCCTAGTGTTACGGGCTGTACTGTCAATGTGTGGACTTTAGCTCAGGCCATGTGATATCGCTTACTTTAACATGGGTTTCACACATTTGAATTTGATTTCATTACCCTGATATGCAGCTCTTGTGGCCCATGCAGGTGACTAACTTTTTAATTACACAGGAGGAAACCTTTCTGTGAAATCCCCCTATACCTACCTGGTAAGAATCTGCTGGTTTTTGAAGTTTACCTACAGGAAGTGCGATGTACTGTTCTGTCCAGAACGGATATCCTCACGTCAAACTCCTACCCCTAGCCTTGTTCTTTTCTCCTCTCGCTCCTCCACCTCTCTTTCCACCTCTCCAGCCAATCGAAACTGCTCTAACCATCCCTGGTCTAAGATCCACTGCGTTATTCTTCCAATATCTTCCGGGTTGTTCATCATTTCTTCGAATGATCGGCTCTTGGACTTTCTCCACACCTCTGCTCTTCCTTTAGCCCATTGGGGGCAAGCCATGATCGCATGTTTGACGTTTTGCGAATGATATCCGCACGGACAGTTTGGACTGTCAACCCCAGGGACTTTTTGTCAATCGGAAAGATTTCAGTCAATGTTTTTTTATTTCAGAAGTGCGGTCCTTTCTTTCTGGATATATCTAGCCTTTTATGTAGACATTAAACTTTGCCAATCTTTTTTCCTTCTCCTTTTCTTCGTTCTAGAACAACTCTGCTATCAGTACTTCGGTGAAGCCGACTACATCTCAAGAGTCAGTGACGTCAAGCCTCTAACCTCGGTATTCCCGATGCTTGCTCGAACTTCGGTTATTCCGACCCCCTTTCCTAACTGCTCGGTGAGCCCGATACCAGGCTTACGCGAAAGCCGCTTAACCGACACTTAGAAAAGTATCTAAATATAGTACATATATGCATAAAATATTTAGACTTTTAAGGAGTAGCATTTAACCAATTAAACAAAAGGAAATCATGATCAACACTTTTCTTCGGTACAGATAAGATTTGAGCCCGATGTGCTCGCTTCTTATCTGCATGGCTATGCTGCTCTGGGTTTTCACACATTGTAAATATCTATTGATGCTCTGCAGGATTTCTTCTCTCCTTGTAGATAATCTATTCCACCAGATCTGGCATCGTCGATCAATCTCACATTCCCATTCCCGTGACATGTACCCGGTGTCAGATGACTGGGCTGCACTGTGGCCAAGCCTTGTGTATTAGCCGAAAACTTGAATAGGTTAGCCATTTTGTTTGAACGGTGCAGAGGTACACCGTCCGGGCAGTTCTCCCTAGTAGAGTCTGGGTAACCGAGGCAAATGCCCACTTGAGACAGTAGAAAGCTATTTCAAATCTAGCAAGACCTCACAACACATCTTTCGCGGCGATATCGTACTCGTGGGATGATGAAAGCATTCCTAGACAACATAGATTTTGCTCGCTTTTCCCTGTGGTGGTTATTCACGGAAGAGGATACATGCCGCAAGGCGTTGTCCTCGTAGTAGTATCTACGAATGAAATCTGGGTATGAGTGCTTCAAAGGTCAAACTGAGTTATTCTTCGATATCTACATATCTTCCGTAATCTTCCACGTTATAGTCTCAGGCTGCGCACGCAATATTGTTGTAGGCCGTAGCTAAATTTCAGTTCACATTACAGAAGAACCTGTCCCAACCCATAGTGTTTCCCGGTAGACAATGTCTCAGCCCTAAAGATTGTTAGTGGCTGATGTTGGCTGTGTGTGTCTATACCTTGCAGTCACTTATCTTAGCATACTAAACTAACATCAGCCACTAGCAATCTTTAGGACTGAGACACTGTACAGTGTCTCTACCCGAAAGATTGTTAACCCTCAAATCATGAAATTACAGGCCTTATCCTTACATGATACGCTAATCATTCTAAGAAGTGCTACTAGGCCTCAGGGGTAAGTGAAAGCAGCTGGAAATTTTATATACAGAGGTTATAAAATGGATAAATCCTAGCCATGCTATACAATTTTCTAGGTTAGACGAGATCATTTGATCTGATCTTTCACACCGATTTCATGTCATCGGAAAAGCCACTTTTGATATTTGTTCGTAAAAATCTACGGCTGCATCATTTTTAATTAAACCATCTTACAGATCTTAGAAAAAGATAAAGTTAACGAACGCCATTCGCAATTTAGCACAAGCCTCCCGAGAATCTACTTTATTAGAATTACTATCCTCTAATCATGAATACTCAAGCTACTTTACAAGGTCAAACTCGTGCTTCATATCTCAGTCGAAATGAGATCAAAGATTTGGGGTATGTGTAGAATTCTGGTACTGAACTAGGCACTTATACGAACTTATTTTCCCCAGATACTTGCACTGTATTGGACGGGATTCACGTACAAACAAATTGCGACTCAGTTAAGAGTAACGTATTCACAAGTCAAAAACACTGTTCAATCTGGTCGTGCATCTCCTAAATAAAGGACTGGACGCTCTCCTAAACTTTCTCTTAACCAAATCGATCAGTTGGAAGAATTCATCTGCAGTTCTCGCGAGGCAGGAGAATGTTCCTATTTAGAACTGTCAGTTCATTTCTCCTCATGGGCTGCCGGAGAAAGTGCAATCCGTAGTGCACTCAAGGGAAGAGGGTACCCTCGATGCCTTCCGAGAAGGTATCCGCCGTTATCAGAGAATCGCATGATGGCACGGAAAGAATGGGCAGAACAACGCCTTCAATGGCAAGAACAAGAGTGGTCGCAAGTACTTTGGAGCGACGAAACTTGGATTAATGACGGACCTATTGTGCCGAGCTATGTGACTAGAAAGGTAAGCAATTCCTATATAAATCCAAAAGTTTTTTGATTACTCACAGTCTAAGAAGAAAGGAGAGGCTTATGAAAATACATGTGTCGTTGATCGATACCGTAAGAATAATTCTTGGATGTTTTGGGGTAGTTTCGCCGAAATCGAGAGAGGCCCTTGTGTTTTCTGGGAAGCCAACTGGGGCAAGATGACCTCAGAAGGCTATCGGCAACACATCCATCCCCTTGTTGTGAACAGGCATAGAAACAGACGGCAAGAGACAGGTCGTGCATATTTATTTATGCACGACAATACGCCAGCACACAAAGCACTTCCGCTAGAGATTATCTCGTGGCACATGGAATTCAACCTACTTCATGGCCAGCATACTCCCCAGATCTAAATTCAATTGAGAATGTGTGGGGTATGATGAAACTATACATTCAAAATGTATATCCAGAGTTTGAGCGGGGGAGGCAACGGAGTAGAGCAGAGAATCGCCGAATTATACTAGAGGCCTGGTACAACTGTACAACAGAGGATAAGCTTCGATTACTCATTCTAAGCATGTCAAAGAGATGTGAAGAGGTAGTCAGAGTTCAAGGGAGTCCAACTTCATACTAGGAACACTTTGTATATTAGAATCTTGAGATAGATCTATCGAAATCCTTGATATTATCCTTCGTGTGGATTTCTTAAGACACCATTCAATATTTAGCCAAGAGTGACATACTACCCTCACTTTCGTCGCCAAGAAATCTCTCACCTTAAATTGATATTTAGGTTTTGAGCTTATCATAATATGGCCTCGCTTATAAAAGATCAACAAAGGAAGTCGCCATATTGGTATAATTATCGGCAACTAAAAACCCTGCAAAGACATGCTGCCTTCACTTACCCCTGAGCCCCTGTATTTGAATTTGATTTCATCTAACCCATTTTTTAGGTGCCTTAGTGGCCCACGCAGGTGTTTATTAGACTCTTTTATTTACACAGGAGGAAACCTCCCGATAAAAACCTCCTGCCCTACCACCTAAATTTCTCCGGTTTTTTTCTGGTTTTCCTGCAGGAAGTGCGCTGACCCAATTTTGCATACCGTGGATTTTCTTTACTTCAAACGCCTTCTCCTTTCCCTTTCCAGCTCCCGCCTCTCCACTCCCTCGGCCAAACGTAACTGCACTAACCATCCCTGGTCTAGTATCTACTGGATGTTTCTTCTGAGATCTTCAGGGTTGTTCATCATGGCCTCAAAAGAGCGGCTCTTGACTTTCCTCCACACCTCTGCCATTTCTTTGGCCCTTCGTGGGCAGGCCATTGCCACTTGCTTGGCGTTTTCTGACGGATATCCATACTAGCAGCTTGAGTCGCTAACTCAGAGAACTTTTCTTCGGTACAGATAAGCCGCGAAGCCAATAAACTTGCTTCTGATCTGCATATCAATTCTGCCTTGCGACGTTTTGAGGTGTCGGTGTGTTAAAAATAATAACAAAGGAGGAAAACTCTTCGAGTGATCACGGAGGAAAACGAAGTAAAACTTCCAAGGAACTCCGTAGATATAAATTATGTTTGTAGTAAAGGCTTGATTGTAACTCTTGGGCAATGGGTCTTGCTTTAAACTTCCCATCGAACTTGACTGCGAACACCCAACGTGAACCCACAGATTTTCGCCCATGAGGCACATGAGTATTTGGTCTAAAGACCCCTTTGTGCCTCAAGGAACTAAGCTCTTCCTCTATAGCAACCCCCCACTCCTTGCTCTGTGGTCCGTTAACAGCTTCTACATAGGACCGAGGAATTTTGGTTTTGCCTTCTATTTGGAGTATATGAGGTCTCGACTGCCACGCTGACCGCGGCTCAATAGGCTTACGTATCCGATTACTCCTCCTTAGCTGAGGTGGCGAGTTTGCTGTATACTCAGAGGGGTCTAGAATATTTTGCTCTAAGGCGGTATTTCAGGTACATCTGCTTGTTCTGGTAAGTTTAGAGTATCTTCTTCGCGAATCTCAGTGTTAGGAATCCCATTGTAGGGCATGCAAAAACTCGTGTTTGTAAGGTTTAATAAAGGTAGAGAGTAAGAACTAGCTACAAGAAAGTATTTAAATGCACAAATTAAGCAAACACTACACTAAACTCCAAGCAATAATGACTAGCACCGTTTCGAGGTATCTGTCACATGACACTCAGTTTCGACATATTCCACAGGTTCCAATACACCTGGGTTAATAGGATCTAGTTATCCGGGGATACTAGGTGTACTAGAGTCGGAGTTAGTATCCAAAACTACGGGATGTACTTGTGAAGATTTATCTAGATTGTCGAAAATTTCGGATGAAGATCTATCCCATTCCCAAAAAGAGTTTTCTAGAAAACGAATGTTTGCCGAGATTATAATTTTATTTGAGCCAGGCTTTGAAGGAACATAAAAACGATATTGGATTGAAGGTTCACAATATCCGATAAATATGCCTTTGTTGGAAGTAGGCGAAAGCTTATACCGACAAGGATCTTCGCTGTCGATTATTGCATGACAGACGCACCCCCAGACCTTCAGATGAGAAATACAGGGCGTGCGACCATTCATGACCTCAAAGGGTATTAGTCTTCCTCGAGAAATTGGTAACCTGTTGCGTAGGTAGCACGCAGTGAGCATAGCGGCATCCCAAAAACGGAGCGGTAGGCGGGCGTGGAACAGTATGCGTCTGGTCATAGTTACCAGCGAAAGATTCAATCTTTCAGATATACCGTTTTGGTGTTGAGTATACGGGGCACTGACTTGCTGAGTAACACCATCAAAGTTAATTGTTTTATATTCAGAACTGCCATTGAATCGTAGTGCCTTTATTCTCTTTCTTGTTTGCCGTTCCTTCTCTTTATAAATTTTAAAGCAATGGGGAACTTCCATTTTGTTTTTCATTACAAATACTTCGCTTTTTTGAGAACTTTCATCAGTAAAACTAACAAAATAGAGACTGCTGAATACGCCGGGAGCTCGACATTTACCCCAGGTATCAGAATGAACTATGCCAAGGATCTCAGGGGATCTAAGGACAGGTCCTCGATTAATTTTTTTCACTTGCTTACATGAAATACAGATATTACATGTCTGGAGACATGGCCTGTCGATGCGAAACTTCGATACACTTCCGGGCTTGATGATAGAAGGCTTAAACTCAGAAATATCGATAACTTTAAGTATTTGGGGCCCGATATGAGCAAATCGGTAATGGGTCAGTTCCATTGCAGAAATCCGAGTACTATCTGACAACATTGCGCTGGGAAGTTCTAAAGGTCGTACAGCTGATTGAGTATTGAAGCAGAATAAACCACCTTTAGGTTTAGCTGTGGCAATTACATTACCATCACTGGAGATCACACTGGATCCTCCATTTGACGAACAGATATTGAACCCTTTCAAGAGAAGCTGCCTTCCAGACACGAGATTCTTAGTACAAGATGGAACGTACTAAAAATTTTCTCATTCAATGATTTTACTGCTTTTACCGGTAGGAAAATCGAAATTTTTGAATCGTACATTACCGATGCCAGAGACAGGGATTGAATCACCTGATGCAGTATTGACAGACTTCTTTGCCGGAAAAAAAAGGAAGAAAACAAAGTCTTGTCATGAAAAATGTGGTTAGTTGCTCCGGTATCCAACACAGTATCATCATTTCTTAAATTGCCCTGAGAGAGAAAGGCATGATCTTCTATAATTCATACACCACCCTCCGATCCTTCGAAATCGCTTGTTAATCTCTCATCGCTCTTATGAGGACATCTTTTTTTCCTTTTATTCCTTTTCTTTTCCCTTTTCCACAGCCTAATCTCCTCTATAAAGCCCTGGTTTTAGCTGCTTTTTCCGAGGTTTTGGCAACCCATTTAGAGCCATCTGGGATATCCAGCCAGAGGAAACAATTTTCACGAACGTGCTTCTTTCCTTTACAGAAGCACAGACTTTCTGCTTGTTAAGGATCGCATGAGGAAAGGAATCACCAGTACAGTAATACTTCCATAACGCGATACAACGTCTTGAGCTTGGATTGATCGTGTTATAGAGGTTATCGTGTTGTAGAATTGCCAAGATACTGATTACATAAACCAAGTTGTGATAGACTGCTGTCTCAATCTCTGCTGTTTCCTGCTATCCAGCACCTGTTCTTGCTTATCAGGCTGTTGAAGGAACGTGTTGTTACAGTCTGCTTGCTGTTCTTCATATAGACGGAGTGTCTGAAGTGCAGAGACAGCTGCTGACATTGATATAGGAGGAATAACCTCCTCTTCCTCATCACTCTCGTACTCAGGCTGTGGATTGATTAGGCCTGTAATCTGCAGTTCCAGCTCCTCATCACTTGCTACGTCTTGAACGACTTCATCTGCATGATTCAGCAAGTTGTCCAGTGACATAGTCTGCTGGATTCTGCCTTGTAACTGTAGTCGATCCAATGCAGCCTGTAACCTAAGTTCCTCTTGGTTTGACTCAGCAGGCACTTCACCGTTGGATATTGTCAGGTTTGATCGTCTCCAACAGTTCTGAATTGTGTCAACTTTGACAGAGTTCCATGCTTGAATTGACCAGCGAACTGCCTTCAGCACGTTCATTGTTCGCAGTGGATTACTCTGTTTGTCGTACTTATCCAGCATATATTCAGCCCATTTCCTTCGATAGTAAGCCTTGAATGTTCTAATAATTCCTTGATCAAGTGGCTGGGTTCTTGATGTTGAATTTGGTGGAAGCCAGCATACTGTTATATGCTGTAATCCGCCTTGTTCTTGGACCTTTGCAAGGGCTGCAGTATGAGCACTGAAGTTATCCATTAGGAGGAGGACTCTCCTATCAGCAACATGTTGGCCAAACCAGTAGAACCACTCAACCATAATCTCTGTAGTCATCCAAGCCTTGCCATTGTGTCTCCATATACAGTTCGGGCTGTTGATGTTGATGTTCGCAGAGCCAAAACATCGTGGATGGCGAGCCTTGCCAATAAACCAGATAGGCAGTCTATCACTGCCATCAGCATTACAGCAGAAGTGTGCTGTTATCCGTGACTTCTCCTTCTTTACTCCAGGAAGAGGTTGAGTTGACAGCCCCCTATCAGGCACCATCTTCCAGTATATGCCTGATTCATCACAGTTATAGACATCTTGTGGAGGATACATCCTTACAAGAGCCTGAACCTGACCAATTTGTTGTTGAATCACCTCCTCTTGAATGCTAGCATCTTCTCCATGACGACCTCTTGCTTTGATTCCATGCCTCTTCTTGAATTTGTCAAGCCATCCATTCGTAAATTGAGGAACCTCCATGCCTTGATAGCAGTCCAGTATCTGCCAGAAGCGTGCTGCCTTACGCCTCAGTAACTCTCCTGTCACTGGAAGGTCCGCTTGACTCTCTTCAACCCATCTACTTAGAGCTTTGTCAAGTTCAGGCCATCTGACAGCCTTCTCACGTTGCTGGGTAGCCTGAAGTCGGCCTTGATCGCTGTCTAGATAGCTGAATTTGGCTGATAGACTCTCTGACACCGTAGACTGGTTGATAGCTCGCTGGAATTCGGTTCTAAACCACTCTCTCAGGGCCTGTTGACGGAGGTGTGGGTGCTGCTGGGCATATCGGCGAAGGCACTGCCTCTGAGAGACATAAATGCCACGTTGTTTGGTGACTTTGGATGTCTCCATAACACGATAATCGACCATAAGGCAGTCGATATTGGGAAGTCAGAGGTTGCCAGCCAAAAACACGAGTTGAAGGAAAATTTATCGCGTAAAGGAGGTTATCGGCTAACGGAAGATCGCGTTATAGAAGTATTACTGTAGTAGTTAGTGCTGCAAACGAGGGAGGATGAAGTTCTCGGTACACTGATTGAGACGCTCTAACAGAACCTATGACAGAGTGAAGTGTTATTGCCTGATCTTTCAACGGAATAACTGTCGACATGTAAAAATCTCCACAGCATTTTATAAAATGGCTTAGCACGCGTTTCTTCATGCTTGAGTCTGAGGACGTCAGTTAAGTGTTGATCAAACCAATTTTACCACGACACTCCGACAATTTCTGTACAAACTCATCGATATCAACATCATCTTCTACAGTAAGCCCCCAAAATTGCTGTCGCGATTCGTCAGCGTCCTTAGACAAATTTGGTTGATAGAATTGCTGAAGGTTATCCCAATATTGTTTGGCAGTGTAAGAAGGATCAACCAGATGAAATACTATATCTGGGACAAGTTGGGACATTGCCACTCGAATATTTTCGTCTTGCTTATGAAAATCTAGATCTTTCTTATCGTCTTGCTTAATGTTGCGATTATCAAATTGGCTCATTGTCACCAAAACATATTTTTCAGCGTCGAAAAGCGAAAGAGCATCCTCAAAGCGTATCCTCCATCGATTGTAGGTAGTACTTTCAAGTTTTGGAGCTCCTTCCATCGACTCCAAAATCTGTGCCGCAGACATGATTGGGGAATGTACGAGAAAATAAAACTGATAAGAATTGTAACAGATCGTGGTGAAGAGCTTAAAAAACAAAATAAAGCAACAAGCAAAAGGTGAACTCAATTGAATTAGACAGTTGGTCTCATAATCTGTTGCAAAGATAACAAAGTAGGAAAACTCCTCCGTGATCACTCGAAGAGTTTTCCCACTTTGTTATTTTTCCAACACGCTGTAAATGGAACGTTGCTCCCGAGAAGTTCATCTTCTGTCTGCCTGTTTTCTTGTTAGTATACATGTTGGCTGCATTCCAGACTTCGGGGTCGGCTATAGTTCTTTTTCTCCGGGTTCCTTTTTGGTGTTGGTGCGGCCAGGAGTTCGCCCACTCTTGGAATGCCGCAATCTTTCCCAGCTCTTTCTGCATTTTTACGGACTCTCCTGCGCAGCAGATCCTAGCACACTCTTCTCTATCCCTTTCCTAAGATAGAGATTCACCATTGTTACTTTCTCTGGCCTATTGCCTGATTGTCCGGCAGGTTTTTTCTGTGATTTTTCTGGCCCTTAACTTACGGGTAAGCCCGGCGTGGTGCACTCTTCTATTCTCTGGGAACATCTCTATCGGTAGGAATGAGGTCTAATTCTTGAGGTAGTAATCGTTCTTGAAAGAGGAGTGCGCATGGCTGAGGAATGCCAAGGATATCAGATGTTCATATAGATTTAGCCAGCCCCCAAAACAATAGTTAATAAATCATTGCTGACAAACACGGCTATACGTTACGAAATAATTATAAATACTGAACTTGTGAAGCTAACAAAGTTGAACCCTTCACCTTCACGCGGTGCCGGCTGTAAACGCTCAATATGTTCGCTGCATATTTGAGATAGCCAAGAGGAGTCGCTACGATCAGGGTCAGAGGTCCACAAGCATTCTCAGTTGCAGACCTCTCAACACGTCAAGAGTTCTCTCTGCCATAACTTGACTTCAGCATCACATACAACTCTGCCAACTTTACAACCTATCGATTATCTTCCTACTTTGGACCATCCCCAATTAACTTGACGCAACTATTACCTTGTCGAGATCCCCAGATATACGCCCTCGATGATATGGATACCCGATGGAGGATAAAAATCGCAGGGCATGTTGTAGTTTATCTCTTCCATTCCGCACAATCATAATTATCCCGGTAATTTAATTGTGATGGAATTGATCAGGTTAGCGCTAAGACCTACTAGAGGTCAAAGCAGATAGATGCTATGTAGGTATACTTGGAGTCAGTGCATCAGCCGATGAAGTGATGTGTAAAACACTTCGAGACCGAATGTGAGATATGAGGTTGATTGGTGCCAAATGTTGATTATTATTAGATATGTAAATTTCGCCTGAATATATTCTTATCTTTCTAACTACTGTTGAGTTCACCAGAGCTAAGGTATGACTAATCTTGTACATCACTTCATTTGCAGTTAAGTGAATATCCTTATCTATATACTTTGTCAGGGCACAAATTTGGGAAGGCAGATTGCTCGTGACAATCGAGGAAGGAAACGGTTCTTGTGGGGTATTTATGAGAGACGGAAGGACAAGTAAGCAGGATGTGGAGGGGGGATAGAGTTTTTGAAAGAGAAATTTGAGGGGATGTTTCGACTTCGAGAGCTTTGTGCGCGCCAAGGCCCTATCAATAAAAGATCGTGTTGTGTTCCGCTATCTGGGTCATGTCTAAGTTGAAAGTCCTGTGGCCTTAACACCCGCTACGACAAATACGAGGGCGTTGTGAGATCACATCTCGCGCGGTTGCGAAGGACGGGATAATGAAGCATCCTGAAGAGTCTGAGGTTTTTTGTTTTTTCTTGGTTAGGTACTCAAGGTTGAGGAGGGAAGCGGGGCGTAAATGTCAACAAGTGTCACCCTGTAGTGGTGCCAGCGAATGCCTCCTCAGTATGAGTGTTCAGCGTCAAGAATGTCTCATCTTAGTTCTAGCGACTGAGAACAGCGTTCACTTTCCAAGATCTTGCGTCCCATAGGGAAGTTTAGAGTGCGAGACTGCACAGTATCCGTAGACCTAATGAACGTCACAACAACTGAACTTATAATCACGTATATCTGTAGTTTCCCACTGCCGATACCGTATCTCCGATCTTTAAGATTGCCGCCTCGAGACTGGCAATTTTCTATCTCTCTAAATTTTTTTTTCAGGGTCGGATGGTGGTGTAGTACACTATCCGGAGCGTTCTCCTCAGTAGAGTCTGGGTAGCCAAGGCACATGCCCTACTTGAGGCAGGAGGAAGCTGGATCGAATCCGGCAAGACTCTTTCCGCATTTCACGCCTGGTGATGTCTGTGGCGATGACGAAAGCACACTGGATAGACGTGGGTGGCTGAAATGCGTTCCTGCGGCAGACATCAACGGTTGAGGGTTGAAAGGGCTGTAAGGCGCCTGACTTTGAGTGATTTCTTCAAATGATATTCGGGCGTGAGTGCTCCTCACATAAAGTTGAGTCATCGCTCCATCTACCGTCCCAGTGTGATTCGTGTCATAGTCTCAAGACTGCACAGACAAGAATGGTTTAAAAAATATATATATATCTAACCGCTTTTCTTTTATATTACTTAAGCGTGCACATCCGTGTGAAACTACCCGACGAACCAGTGTCTAGGTGACCTAATAAGAATAGGGGGGCCTTGGCCTTCCTCCCTAGCATCCTGAGTACCAATAAAGCATACTTTCATCGTGGTATCTGCAAATGAAATCTGAGTATGAATATTCCAAATGTGAAACGGAGTTGGACTGCCAAAACGACGGATCTTCCGAAAATGCCTACTCGGGTTCCTCGGGGCGTCAGACCTAATCAGTTGAACTATAAATCACTAAATTCCGATGTAGGTATTACCACACACTTTTTTTTTATCTTTATTTTTTTAAATCAGTTTTGCGTATGCAGCCTGAGGCTATGACGCGAATGATTACGGAAGATATGTAGACATCGCAGAAAGACTCAGTTTGACGTCTGGACCACTCGTATTTAGTTTTCATTTGTAGATACTACCACAATGATAACGCCTGATGGCATCTACCATCTTCCGTGAATATCCACCACAAAGAAAAGCGAGAAAGACCCATGGTTATCTGAGTGTGCTATCGTCATCCTATGAGTGGGATGTCACCGCGAGAAATGTGGTGAGAAGGTTAAGCTTGATTCGAACTAGTAATTTTCGGTTTAAAGTGTTGTAAATAGAATAGTAACATGACTGCATTACTAATCTTACCCGAAACAGTATAATGTCTTAATGCACTATTGTGGAAATAATTAATTGAGATAATTATTCCTCAACTGTATTACTAAGCTGCTTCTATAATCTACATAATTCTAGCAGCTTCTCTTGTTTGTCATTATGACCAACAACCTTATTAAAAATGCTACACTTTACCTTATTTGGCACTGTGTAGAAATGTATAGAAGAACATAAAATATACCAGTGAAGTTTGGAACACCACAAGGAATGTACATAATCAGGCAGAGTCTTCTATTTATAGAAAAGTTATTCACTTAAAAATATACTTATCTTGATCTCTTTGGGAACTATCAACACCCTCCCTCGCCGTCACTGTCAATCTGTGTAATTGTTGCTAGTAACAGAATCATCCAACCTTTAACGGTACGTCCTTCAGACTTGTTCATAACCAATATTTCAATTTCAAGTAGGGCATGTGTCAATGCTCCTTAGACTTTACTTGGGAGAGCGGCCTGGACGGTGTACCACTGCACCAGCCGACACGATTATTACATTCGCACCAGTACAATCGTGAAAACTTTAATTGTATCACCGCATTCGCTGATATCAGAGTGGACCTTGCGGCGAAAGCCAATATTCCTGGGATTCGATGTGTCCCCCGCAGGTCGTGACTCATCGGACTCAGCGACTCAGGAACATATTAGTTCATGCTAGATATACTACTTGAACCCCATTTTGATGATAAAAGCAACAAAGATTTTACGCTAGTCGTCTAAGTATCGGCGTTGTGCATGTGATGGACCACGCTCAAAATATTCGTGACGTTACCCGTGAGCATGAAAACGGGTCGGAGATGGTCTGGATCGATAAAGGGCATCCAGAGATTGCTGTCCAGTGCGGCCGAGTGATCCAATACTTGGCGGCGATCCATTCAATTTACATTCTTTCCTTCTCGGTTTAGTTGATGATCTGCGATGAGAAGTCATTCCTTATCCGTCAATCACACAGCGATGACAGATAAGCCCCAAACGAATTTTGCATTATCTGTGAGCGTGAAAGGTTACTATTTCGGACTCGTATTGATGACAACATGATAAGTGTAATAGCTAATTTGTGCTATCTCACACAGGTACTGCGTGAGGACATTAGATTCATGGATGCGTGTCAACGGCAGATCCTATTTGATTCTATTTTAGAACTAAAAATTGCCGAGAACAGTTCTGTGCGCTGTAACGTCGCTCACTCACATGTGGGTATTCCCCACACATATCGGCCCCATCACCTCAACTACCTCTCGACACAGCAGCGCCCAACATCTCGTTTTGCTCGACGAGTCCTGAGCCATCCTGAATGCGAGCAAATTAACCCAATTGCTCATCTACCTTGGACCCCGCAAGAAACCCGTGAAGTAGCGATCAACCGAATCGGGGGACCAAATGGCGCCTCTAAAGGAGCTACGTAGCTGAACTTCCTCTCGTTCTTTCAAAGAATTACTACTCAGGCCATTGTAGTTTACTCTGATGGCTCGAAAAAAAATAATGGTACAGCAGGTGCTGGCTTTGTTGCTTACCAGGGCGGGCTACAAGTTTTACGGTATTCCATAACGCTGGGCAAAGGTGCTGAAGTATTCGATGCTGAAGTCAGAGGGGCCTTAGAAGGCGCAAAAGCAGCTCTTGGACTCTCCATCACAAAATTTCCAACAAATATTTGGATATGTCTGGACAACCTCGAGGTAACCATCCATCTCCACTCGCCATTTCCAGGATCCTCCCAGGCAGCTTTGACGAATTTCTTGGCCTAAATCCCACACGGCAGGCACGGCACAGACTCACGTATGCCGGGATAGGCGAAATCTAAGATCCGTTGTGTCCCAGGTCTTGCCTCAATCGCATGAAATGAAGTCGCAGATGAAGCAGCAAAGCTAGGTGCTCTCTCAACCGCCGCTGCTAGCACTTTCTAAACTTTCGCATGACTTACTCGCCGCATCAGGACATCTACCGCACGGGCGAGTGAGAATCTATGGAATCTTTTATCCCCTCAGTTGGGACTCTATCAGCAGTTATCCATAACTATTGCCCCAACCAGGCCTAAAGAACTGGGACTTCCTCGAGATACCCTGGGCCGCATCCTAGCCTCCTGGACCGGCCATGGTGACTTTGCAGATTACCATGAACGTTTTCAACACACTAAAGCGACCTTAAACTGCCGATGTGGTCACCGGAAAGCCCCTCTTCACTTCTTTTTCTGCCGTATAGCTAAGCGCCGCGCCCGGCGCCATCCCGGACCACCGTCAGAGGTACAGTAGAACCCCTCTTAGCTAATAGTGGGTCCCGGTATAATTACTGAAGAGATTCATAGAAATTTTACCGTTTATATTTGCAATACTTACCCCTGCACGCAAAATAACTTGCAAGGGTAAGTGTTGCAAATATAAAGTCTAAGTTACAATGAATCTATTCAACATTTAGACCGGGACCCACTGTTAGCTGAGAGGGGTTTTACTGTAATTCCTATTTTCCTAGGCACCTACAAGAGGGGCCTCGTATTTCACAGATAGCTCCAAGAGTCCAGATTCTTCTCAGAAATATGTCCTTGAGTGTAAGACACATGAGTTAGCCCCTGGGTTTGTTTTCAGTCTTATGCATCTCAAACCTCCCCACATGTTGTAACTATCCTGTCCTTCTCAAATCATCAGCAGCTACGTTAATGCGCCCTGAATCTGTAAATTTATTTCATTTTTTTGTAGCTCGCGGTTTACTCCCGACGTCCTGTATCCCAGTAGTAAACTGTAGGGGTCGTGCCTAACATGTTCTCCGTTGACGTTAATCAATAAAAATAATAATAATACCCCTTGACAACAATCGACTTTTCTGTACTATGGTTGTGATGAACAAATTAATTTTCAGTTTCCCCGGATTTACATCGTCAAACCTCTCAATTTTAACTCTACGAATCGATTCCATGTCCACGCACGTTGAATTTGTTTCCGGCAGAGCCCTCCTACATTTTCATGCCCTTCAAATCACAACCCGTGCCGCAAGTGCCTCACTCTCTGTTGCATTATTGGTATGCGACACTCTGTTGCATCAAATCCCTTGTCACGCTTCAAAAAAGCAGGCGATGAGTATTCTGATCACACTTACCCTTGCTTAATTATCTCAACTAAACTCGAAGCTCATCCCTCTTTCTAGGGGTCAATACAAGCATTAGTGAGGCTTCATTAGCTATTTCCTTATGAGATTTGGCACTCAATAACGGATTTCCAAGAACGCAATTTAGGCTACATTCTTAACACTCAACGACTGTCTGATGATCCAAGTTTCATGACGTTTCATTTCCGACCTTCTCAAATTCTTGACACGTCCATGTCGTACCGATTACAGGGTTAAGTGCCATGATCTGAAATGAAGTGATCCCATCAAAGTATTGCCGAATGTTCTTTCCCAAAAATAAATTGATCCGTTGAGAATCAATTGCCCTACTTCTCTGGACCTTAGTTGGTAGATATCTTTTAGTCTAAAACGGAACCCTGTTTTGTGCGAGCAACTTAAAGCTGCCGTCGACTCTGAGAATCCTTTCAGCTATAGCCTATAGCTGATAGTACGTGAATGGCAGGCTCAAGTTGCGCTGAACTTGAATCCATTCTATCAAATGACTTTTCGGAGTCGGTTAATTTTTTGTAGGGTTGGAAGATCCCATATCACGAGCCTGAACACCTTTTCTACGATTCTGTAACGTTGATCGTGGTATGCTCCACCCACATGAAGCTTATCTAGACTCTGGCTATTCGCGACGGCTCCAAGGGCCGGGAAGACTTGATTTTCGGTACATCGAGGCTTCAGAATCCAAATAATACCACCACATAAGATTAAGATAATTTGGTATCGGTGGATGAGGTAATAGGCAGAAACTTTTTAATTGAAGGGGAAGCTGTGGCAGTGGGGCTTTCTTGGGGCTATTATGGGGGGCCCAGATGTAGGTCAAAAACGTTGTGGTATTACTGGATTCTCAATCTGAGTCTTCGGTAACTTTCTCTTATCGCCGCTGGACAAAGGGATTGTCAATGGCTACCAGGAGATATGTATATAAAGATCGTTGTCGTCCACAGAAACAGTATCCATCCACTGATCAATACTTCATCTACAAACTTGACTTGGTAGTTTTTCTAGCCATCTTTATATTTTTCATCATCTGATCCTAATCATGTCTTTAATGAATATTGCCAGACAACAATTTTCTTCAAAAGCTATTCAGCGTGCAGTGAGCGCGGGCGCTATCGCATCAGTTGGCCGTCCATTTAATTTTGATGTTCCCTACGACATTGATTTTGTCGAGAAAGCCAAAAGAACAATGCCGCCTCATCACCAAGCTAAAATCGGTTACCTCCAAACTTTTACTTTACCGACTGAGGTTGAAGGAAACGACCATGATCTCGCCATGGCCGAAGCCATGATTCATGAGTGGCGCCAAACCGGAATCTTTCAGATCAAGATACCTGAGGCTCAGCGAGAGCTCATCAAAGATTGCTTCAAGGTCTCTCGTCAATTTTTCTCCAGTCCTTACACTGAAAAGGCAAAGCTGGTTGACGATAAGAGTTTTGCGGGATACATTGCTTCCGGCGAGGAATTGACCGATGGAATCGCAGATTATTCGGAGATCTTCACCGTCACCAAAGACTTGCCACTGACGGACTCCCGGGTGAAGAATGCCTGGCCGTGTCATGGACCATGCCCTTGGCCGAATGTGACTTACAAAGATAAGATCTCCCAGCTAATGTAACATTTAGGGGAGGCAGGGGAAAAATTGTTGAAACTCACAGCTCTAGGCTTGCAACTTAGGGACCCCGAGGCCTTAACCAAGCTAACTGATGACGGATGGCACCATATGCGGGTCTTGAAATTTCCTCATGTTGACAAGACTAACGGCAAAGGAAAGACAGGCCGCGGTATAGGCTCCCATACCGACTATGGCCTCTTAGTCATTGCAGCTCAAGATGCGGTTGGCGGGCTTTTCGTTCGGCCTCCAATCGAAGGTGAGAGCATTAAAAATTGGCAGACAAGTGCTGCTGGTTTCAACGAGACCGATGATAAGTGGCTTTTTGTACCACCCGTTCCAGACACATTCACAGTTTTCCCAGGTCAGATGCTCGAATTCTCTTCATATTGTCACGCCCAGCTAATCATGATGTGATGCGACAGGTGATATGATGCAACACCTGACAAATAATTTGTGAGTTTCGATCCCCTTGAATTTTGTTAGAGTGTACTGACTGAGGTTGCCGGTAGCTTACCGAGTACCCCACACAAAGTGGGCCTGAATACTGCAATGCGGCAGGCTTTTGCTTACTTTCATGAGCCAAACTTCGCTAGCGTGCTGGAGCCCCTTCCAGAATTTCGAGAACAAATCCATTATGTAAGTAATTCGTATCCGCAGATCTGTTTTTTAAGATATCATTTGGATTCAGCCTATAAGCTATGACAAGTGATTTAAATGTATCCACAGATCAGAGTGACTATTTATCGCTAGTAGATGCATAGTTGCTGGGCTGTGTGTCAGTATGAAACTAAACAGAATGCTAACAGATGAACTTCATGCAGGGCACCCATTTCACAAACATGTTTATGCGAAACTATCCAAACCGAATAACGGCAAAGCGAATCGAAACTGAGGGTCGCATGGAAATACTTGCCAGATTGAGGCAGAAGGCACTGGGTGCTTAGCTCGCGGGTAGAAATATTTAGCAATGGCGTTTGAGTTTTTAGGAATTGTAATGGTGCGATTTATGATGATTGATACTTGGTTGTTTACAGTTCTTCAGTCGAGTCCTTGTTATAATGATATATGTATTTTATTCCCAAAAAATAACATTATTCTGGTGATATCACTTTAGTAATCTGCAGTACATACTTATTTTATTACTTAAGTGCTTAGTTATTAGTCCATTTGTCACGAACCCTTTGCTATTTTCCTCATTACCTTATATTTCTGACCTCATATTCTGAGCGTTCTAAACTCCTCCGACGAACTGGTAAGAGAGTGTCTTGTTGCTCTACTCAATTGATTAGTAAAGATAGCGCCTTGTATCAATATTTTGAAATTTAGTTGTGAAACTCTGCTTCCTTATCTTCAGATTCCCGGCTCTCTATCTCCAAACGTTCCTTCAAAACTTGTTGAAGAATAGCTTCTTTAGCTTCCTCTAAAGAGTTGAGGAAGCCGGAGATTGCCATCTGATCTTGGATGCTGCCAGCGAACATAACCCGATCATGGAGTTTGGGTGTCCTCCAGAAGGAGATTGTGGCGGGGGAACGCATCAGACTTGACTAAAAGGTTGAACCCCTGAAGCAGTTATAAGTTGTTAAATTTATATTTTGTAATTCCAGGCCCGAATAATCTAGCGAATAGCGAAGCGAGTTTTAATACCTGCATCGTGGCCCCTTCCTTGATTCATTAATTCTGGCATGAAATTGAGCCATTATTTCTAACATCGTGCCTTTTAGCTCCGAATTATGCCTTTATCTAGAGGTAAATTTTGCTTGATCTATTTGCTTAACTCCCGCAAATTCCAACCGTCGGCGGAAGAGGTGTTTCTTGGACATTTGTCTTGTGGGCTAAGAAACTATCCGTGGTCAGAACTAGACGAGTTGATCTGATATGGCTAATAGATCTAATGAGCCATTCATGCATAATTGTCGTTTTAATCCAAGCCTTTTGATTCCGCTCTCTCCTTGCACCCATAGTATGGACACTGTCTCTTTTTAAGGCCCTAAAAGTCTTGTAGTGGCCAATAATCTACACAGATAGTTAGTCCTAGCCCGTTGTATTTCCACAAAATACTAGATAAATTCTAGCTTTTTCCTTGATCAGTCCTGGAAGAGGCTGTAAGAGATGACCACATGAGGGTGATATGCTCCAAAATAATCAAGTCCCATCCATATTGTATACATTATCCTCTTTATATTCTATTTATAGAACCGAAGAGCTCGCATTAGGTCCTCAGTTGAAGCTGAGATATATCTTGCCTTGCCGTGACGGACTCGAAATTTGATGTTTATCCTTTTTTGTAACTCTCTAGCCAATCAAAGTAAAACTCTAGACATGGCTGATATTTGTATGTTGGATGCTGTTGCCAGACTTTTTCTACCTTCTTTTGAAGAATTTCAACCTAGGTAACGTCCCCCCCTCCTCCATTCTCAACTGCTAACCCTACAATTTTTCTTCCATTTCTGGCCTATACTCACCACCTTTGATGCAGATTTTATGGTTGGGTCGCCATCTAGATAATCTGAGGTCATACCAAGGGACTTTGAGACTCAATTTTTACTTAACTAGTGCTTATGCTCGGTATAAAACAACTTAACACCACTTTTGCGTTGGCTTTGGCTTCTGTTTATGTGCCCATCTGCGTAGGGTACGTCTCTGTTCTGTAGATATATGCTTTCTAGTTGAGATACTTTTATGTGTTGAGGCGGTAATTCTGGATATAGATCACTGCATCAGGGGATTAGCTTATCGTGTAACCCACTTAAGATAGTTCAGGTACACCCTAAGATAGAGACGAATCAATGAGAATAATCATACTTGAAACAGTATATGTTGAGTCGGTAAAGATTTTGGCGTGTAGTAATATGTCAAGGACAAAATCGATAAATTCTGTTGACTGGCAACGTCTACCAGTAACTACACAAAACATGGCAGGATACCCATAATCACTATGGTAACGAGTTTAACTTAATTTGGAAGTACATGTAATAATGCTCATATATCTGGAGCTTGCCTCCTGCGAATTTGAGAAAGAAAAATTTATTCAGAATTGATTTTCAGTTGTCAATGAAGGTAAATAACTGTCAAACAATAGTTTGTATGGAACCGACCAATCCTTATGTTGAGAATTACTAGGTGTTTGGTTGATACATGTTTTGGAGTTACTTGTGTTTGATATGGACACAGACGTTTCGCTTGGAATATGGTGATAAGCAGTCTCAAACTTCTGACTGAAGATGTTCCATTCTTAGATACGAGTAATTTGTTTCATAGGGGCATGTTTGGAAGTAAGCAATAAATGGTCTTTTTTCTGAAAATAAATAATCTAGATAGAAACATGGAGAGAGGAAAATATATACCATTTTTACATCTTACATTTTTCTCAATTGACTCTCTGAGTCTAACAATAACTCTATGGCAGAGGCAGTCATCTGTCGGACGGACAGTATTTCGATACAGTCGCTTCTCGTTGTAACGATGCGGGGCAAGACTTACATAAGGCTCCTCATTGGAGGATTTAATAAGTTGGCCAATGAGAGCCCTTGTTTAAGTCTTGCCTCACATCGTTACAACGAGATGCGACTGAAGTATAAGTCTACCACCCTAATTTCCGCCACCCTTCCCCACGTGAGACCACATCATCAAATTTACGATAGTTATCTAACAGATGGATCTAATGAAAATTCAAAACAATGGTCCTGTAGAGAGGAACCTACACTACTTGCTACAGGAGGATTGGCTTCAAAATGAGCAATTCTGGCCTTTTCTGCAGCATCACGTGCAGATTCTGCCTCTTTCGCCAGGTGAACCTGTTCGAGTCTCGCAAATGTCTGATTTGCATCAATTATTACTCCTCTATGGCCCTTTCGCTTCAGCTGCTCAAGCTGTATGTAATTGGAATCATTTTTCTCCTTCTCAAGTTGAAGTTGGAACGAGATCTTATCAATTACCTTGTAAGCTTTTTGGAACAGTAAGCGCCGTGTACGCAAAGAGCTCCCACCATTCTGAGCGGACCTAAAAAGGTCACAAAATTGGCGTGGGATACATGGCGTGGTTATAAGTTTAGTCTCTGATAGTCGGCGCTTTCTGTTTGGGGGTGTCGGGGGTTGAATTTGTACAGAACTTGGCGTCTCAAGGACAAATCGGGATTGAGCCGCTTTAACGGGATTCCAGGGCTGAATTCCTGCAGCCATCCATCCATTTCTAATACGAGCACTATCTAGACTTTCGTAGCTAGCTTTAGAGTATAGTTTGATAAATGTTTGCTCCTTTATGTCGCTAGCATCGTCAAATCTGCTGAGCTCAGCGATTTTTTCTCTGTACTTGGCTTTAACCGGTGAGAAACACGTCAAAGCAAGTGGCTGAAGTATATGACTTGAATTGGGTATCAAGTAGAATATTACAATCTTATCAGTGTAACATTTCCACATGAACTTGTGTGTGGCATGAGATTTATGTCCATCTAGTGAGAGTAGTCGATATCCTTCAGTTGGCGTTATAGGAATGAAGACATGCTCTAGCCACTTGATTGCCAATGATTCGACGTCCAAGCATTTGGAAAAGAGCAATAAGCCCAGTCTGGAGTGGATGTGGCCGGAAACCAGCCAGAACTGAGATTATTCCCCTTATGTCAGGAGCTATTCTTGGGAGCGCGGGGCGAGGTCTAACAATAACGACGCGGGGTATAGGAACACGATGAGGAACGCGACGGGCGTTCGGGACTGAAGGCGAATAGGGGATATGGAGGAGCACGAGGGGCACTCAGTAGATACAAATAGCAAGAGGTGACGGAAAGTCACTAGAGAGACAGGAGGACGAAAGTCGGGTTTGTCAAGATTACAACTAATCCTAAAGACAGAAAACAAAGCGTGAAGCTTCCAGAGCTAAGGGGGCGAATTACTTAAATACATACTTGAGAATCCGAAGCGAAATGAGGTGACACTAATATCTACGTCTGAGCCTAAGCCTGAGGCATCCAGTCTAGTCAGGAGAATCCTGACACCTTAAATATAACAAAAGGTTTCATCCTCTGTCCAGCGGCTGATATACCCCTCTAGAACTGTCACCCACTCCCTATTTCCAGACTGCTTGACCACAGTAGTTCTTGAAGATAAAGATTCAACAACTCTGCCATTAGATCCAATCCCTAAAGCGAAACCATGTTAATCAGCATTCCACATATCATCCAACTTGATTGAATGTTTGTCAATCACGGCTCGTAGTCGGTGAAACCATTCTAAAATTCCCTCTTCAGTCACAGAATTTGCTCTCTGTCTTTCTAGCTTTATCCCGATCTTTGATTTGATACTAGAATGTCGTTTTATGAATCTGGTCATCCAATTCTTTCCAGGTAAAGCATCTGTAGAATTTCCACATCGAATTACGGAGGTCATTGCTTTAACGCTAGCGAACGAGGGGGCATGTCCTGCTTGATCCAGATCCATTATCCACTATACCAACAAGTTCTTCTGCTCGTTACTCAAATTTTGTTGGGTTCCCGCACTTAATACATGGGAAACTCCACCGTTATACCTTTCTCTAAGAGTTGTTCTGGGCACATCTTCTGCTCTCGCGGCCTCACTAAAATTGCTATATTTTCCGGTTTTTAGGCCGTCCAATGCAATTTGAATTCGGATCTCTGAAGATTTCACAATGGTAAGTATGGGTGGGGGGTTATTGTGGATTGAAATTATGGTTTCACTTGGGTGAAGGGTAGCGGAATCTAGGGCGGTAGACTTGATCTGCAAATATACTCAGATCCTTTTGCGCATCTATATGAAATTAAAATACAGTCGTCCCTCTTTAAGTCGATAGTGGGTCCCTGTATAAGTGTTGAAAATATTCATTGAAATTCAACCATTTATATTTGCAATACTTACCCTTGCACGTAAAATGACCTGTAAGGGTAAGTGTTGCAAATATAAAAGTCTACGTTACAATGAATATTTTCAACACTTATACCGGGACCCATTATCAAGTTAGAGAGGGACGACTGTAATGTATGGTAATTGTACACAACCCATTGCTCGATGCATAGGAGTGAGTTTGAAAGAAGCTTTGCTTTAAGCAGTGTTACAGGCTTGTAGCCTTGTCTTAGGAAACGGAGTTTTTCCGGCCCCGTAACGCGGCATGAATTATCTTCACTAACGTAAACGCGCACTAGGCTAAAGTGATACGCGTCGGAGGCTTTAAGTAATTTCGTGTAACAATCCGTCTGTCTACCTTAGTTAAAATATAATTTCTATTTGGGTACACATTTGCGAGTAGCTTTCGTGCAGTCCTTTCACAAGCAGGGCGAGATGATGGTGTACGAGGAGTGGTCTGTACATTTCTTGGAGTAATTTCCTTTATCTTTTCCTATTATTGTAGCTACTTCTAGTAGTGTTTGGTTGGAACGAGCTGAGCTCTGGGTCTAGCTTAGCATCAGCCGGCTTCACTGCTCCAAGACCCAAAACGGGCACAGGGTATTTACAACCTACACCAGCGCAAGCATAACTTTCATACCTCATCTCATATAAATCTGTATGAGACAGGCTATATAAAGTAGGCTTGTGCCGGTGTAGGATTTAAATTAAAAAAGTACATGTACCTTTGATGGCATTCGTGAGCCTAGTTTAGTTCCTAAGCCCCTGTGAAGCTCCCTGACGCTCCTGTCACACGGTTTTAATCAGCGGCTCGAACCATCCATGCGGGACTTTAATGTTCTGACATATTATTGGACGGGTGTACATTAAAAATGTACTATTAGACTATTCTATGACCAGACATAAACTCCGATTAAAGCTGTTGTTTCGAGTTATATTTCCAGAAGTCCGATCTCAGAGATCTCTGGCTGACAATCTGTCCATGATGATCCTGTGGAAAAAACTCCTTGGTTTGAATAACTTGTTAGTATCTTTAAAAATCCACCTGAGATACTAACTGACCTTAAAGCGATCATGATGATCAATGGAGGAATAGGTTTCCTCGTAGGATTTTGTCCCTTTTTTCCATCAGCCAAGCCTCAACTGAACTTGAACAGTAGTTCTACCGACACATCAAGCTGACTCGAGCAAAACCAATGCTGCCGAAGTTACAAAGACAGCTTTACGATTGCGGAATTTGATTGAAGAATATATTCCTTGTGAAATAGAAGAAGAAAAAATTACTGTCGCTCATTCTCGTATCATTACACCGAGGGTTATACAGGCAGCTAAAGATGCCGGGGGAAAAAACTATGAAGCCTGTGTCGTTTTTTGTCTGCTAGTTAATAAATATTGGTTCAAAAAGCAGTCACTTTTAGAATTGTGGGATGTAGATTTATACAACCTCAGAGCCACCGCTTGTGATGTTATTGCCAAAAACCTGTGCGTACAAAATAATCCGTCCTTAAATTCCGGGTCATCGAATTCCAGTACTTGCTAATTAGACAGAATTGAGACCGAAGAGAACCAAGAATATCTCTTGGGAGACGTGCTTTTAATGCGCTACTCAATACTCGTTAATGACAAACAAACAATGCCCGCAAATGTCATCGAACGTGCTGTCGACCTCCATGCCTTGAGAGTAATTGGTTCGAGTGGCTATCAGAAGTGTATTAATTATTTATGGAGAGGATGGTTGGTACAGGACGAAAACGATATCCACAGATTCGTCCACTACCAAAAGAAGGCTAACACTTCGTACTGGGCGCATGTTCATCCTGATCGCATGCGTGCTCCTGTGTATCAGAATGCAACGCAAATAATTATCTCGATTATCTATCTGGGACTCTTCACCGGGGCGATTAATACGGTAAATCGTGTGGGCAATCTGGATGTTGTGGAGATCATTTTGTATGTCTTCACTTTCGGATTTTTGTGTGACGAATTCAATAAATTCAGGAAGGTTGGATATTGGTACATAAGGTTCTGGAATGTTTTTAACCTAACACTCTATGCTCTACTAATAACAAGCTTGGTAATCAGGCTTATCGCATTGAGAGATCCCTTAACGCCCGATGATCAGGCTGGAAAGAGATGGGATCTGAACGAGCTTAGCTACAAATTCTTGGGTACTCTCTTCCGATATTGTGACATTTAAAAGCTAATAAAGTTAACAGCACTCTCAGCACCCATGTTTTGGATGCGTTTGCTTCTCTACCTTGATAGTATTCGTTTTTTTGGCGCAATGCTTGTGGTCCTAAAGGTTATGATGTCTGAATCGCTAATCTTTTTCGCCCTTCTTACAGTTATTTTTGTTGGCTTCTTTCAGGCATTTACTGGTATGGACGCTGCGGAATCTGATATCAATGCCACATCTTTCATCCTTCGAGCAATGGCAAATGCCGTGATGCAATCACCTGACTTTGGTGATTTTGACACATTTGCACCTCCATTTGGAAGTATTTTATACTATATCTTTACATTTTTGATCATGGTAGTGATACTTAATATTCTCATCGCGCTATATAATTCTGCCTACGAAGATATCACAGATAATGCCATCGACGAATACCTCGCTTTGTTCGCACAAAAAACTATACAGTTTGTCCGTGCACCAGATGAAAATGTTTTCATCGCTCCTCTAAATCTGGTCGAAATTCTAGTCCTCATCTTACCATTTGAATGGTGGTTACCTCGTCATATCTACGCTCGGCTGAACGACTATGTCATGGCAATCTTATACTTCCCTCTCCTTTTAGTAGCTGCAATGTTTGAAACTCGCAGCGCAAGGAAGGTAAGAGGTAATAGGAGACGAGGTAATGACGATGATGATACATGCCAAGAATGGGAGCAAATGAAAGCTGAGTGTGACTTTGATACTGAGGGATGGAGCAAGAGAGTTCAAGACGTCAGGCCAGACATTGAGTTTGATCAGGCTACAGTTGAGGTGAGGAAATTACGGGATGAAGTTGAAGAGATTAAGAGTTTATTGAAGCTGTTGCTGGAGAGACAGGGGATTGACCATGGACCATCTAATTTAGTACATCTTACCGTACCGTTTCGAGAAGAGAGGATCGAGAATATATAATTTTCTGGGATTATAGAGCATTTTACTGCACCTTAATTTACACAAGAGCTATCGGATACCGACCAAAGTTATTCACTTAGAGGTGCTATCTGCGACAAGATAAATCTCTAGATCTTTAATTTCATTTCAAAATACTTTGATCAGTAATATATCATCCATATGATATTAACCAATATTATTCTATTCCTTAAACAGGGTCATAAAAATGAAGATGTTTCACTTGTCGTCCACTATCAATTTCGATTTGTCAGGGGCTCGGTATCCTACATTCTCTCTCTTACTGTGGCTCGCGATTGTATAATGTGATAACAAATTTTGATGGTCATCTTGTCAAAGAGAATAAAACTGCATTGACTTTGTAATTTTATATATTCACAGCTACCTTGTCAAATACCATCTAACGAGTAACAAGTGCTCATCACACTGTTAACGTATATTTCACGTCTGCAGAATTGCCCTCAATGAAGGAATCAATCACCTTGATATTGTCCTTTTTGCGCTTCTCAAAAGTTACACTCACTTACTCTCCCCTGTTCTTGAGCCTTCTTACCTTACATCACAACAGTTGCTACATTAGAGCTAACTAATCATGAGAAACGATTCCCAAAAGATAACTATCTCTCTTTCTCACATGAACACCTTCCTCGATTAATAAGCGACACCTTCTCCCATGTCCTTGATTAAGGGTATGCATGCAGCTCAGTTGCAGCGGGTTAAACGAAAAAGCTTCACTATGTTTCACATAGCCGGACAATTCTGTCCAGACCTCTGAAGGTCCTCAAGAGGGCGAATGTCACAGCGATGATGCTGGATGGAGTAATGGCTGTCGGGAAACCGGAGTAATCACGAAGGAAAAGGCTGGGAAGATAAAATCTAATAGAACGTTGTATGACCTTTCCCAAAGGCCGTACGCAATACTGTAAGAAGAGGAGCTCTGAGCCCCTGATCTAACTAAATGAATAACTGACTTGGCAGAACAAGCAGTAGCTAGCAATCCTATATCGTGCCGATCTCAAGTCTGTGCCTCAATGTAGACCACCATCGACAGCGACCTTGAATGCGCAGCGGGCATGACACTCGTCACGCCCCACGCCTCATTATATCCCGAACGGCTGATACTGCTGTGAAAGATGCTCAAAATTTTGTTCGCCACGGAATGTACGTAAGACAAAGTATAGATAATGGTAAACCAGTAAGCGATGAATCATTTTCTAATCTATTTTGTCGCAGCATGGAATGAAATAAATGTAGTAATTGTTGATGAACAAAACGTATCACGCCATCCTAGCAGGAGTCCCCGGTCACTTTTATTTCTTTTTTTTTAAATCATATTGTATTCAGCCTCATAGCTATGACAAAAAATTTAAATACATATTTGTTTTATTAACCATTTCCCCCTGTATCCCTAACTACGGAGAACCCACCCTCCTTTGGCACTTGTCTTGGCTCATAACTCAATGAAGACTATCCAACATTTTTTTCAGCCGGTGGTTGTGCTCCTAAGCAAACCTTTAGCAAAACAAATTTTTTTTTTAAAATATTTCTTGATGGAATGGTTGGGCTGTTTTTTTGTTAAATTGAAAAATAAATTAAATTATGATACAAATCAATTTTAAATAAATAGAGAAACGATATAAATAAAAATTTAAAAGAAAGCACTGTAATTCTGTAACGTGAATTGACTCATAGAATGTAATTGTGCTATGTGTAAGTTCAATTTGCGTAGATTTTTATTTTGAAATGCACTGACTGCATTGCAAGAATTTCAGAAGACAGAGTCTACTTACTTTGGTATTGAAGAGAATGGCCAGATTTAGTGGTTCAAGTCCATCAAATTCTTTTTTCCTCTCTCCATCAAAATAGTTGCAATCAAGTATCAGATATGGCATAGTTTGTTTCTCCTTGTTACAGAAGTTACAAATGTCACTATTTACTTTCTCAATCTTGTAGAGATAGGCTAGGTTGTTCCCAATCCCAGTTCTTGCCGGAAAGTATGATGACTGAGCGCCTCTACTGAACCTATTCAGATTCATAGCCTTAGACTTGAAGATAGGTATAGATATCCTTGCAGATGTCCTATAAAATCTGCCGAGTCCAATGGCCTTTCTGCCTTCTTCTCTTAGCACTTGTTTTGTCCATTCAGTTTGCCAAGTTGTAAGAATTTGTTTTCTTATTTTTTCATTTAAGAACGAATAAGACGTAATTATGTCTTTGGATAGAATCGGTTGGTCCAGACCTTTCCTTGCAAGGTTGTCGGCTAGTTCATTGCTCTCAATTCCTTGATGGCTCGGACACCAATGTAGTTGTAGATCGACCTTATTACTCTCAGATCTAACCTTATGTGAAAAGAAACCCCGGACACTTAGGCCGGATTCGAGAAGTCTAGTCATGTAGTCACGTGGAGTGGACACATTCCCTTCTGTGTATCCCTGCATTCCTGGTCGGCAAAGTGGAACGCTTCATTTTCACGCGGTGTCTTCTTTAAACGCCCTGTATGTTCGCATGTCTGGAATAGTCAAGAAGTGTTGTAACTCATTCGAAGTTGGAGGCCCGCAAGGTACTCTCGGTTGATGGCTCCTCGGCCTGTCAATAGTTCTCCAACTATGTCTGAACCCATCTAACCCTAAGTCTCTCACGCCCAGATATCTTTTGAATAATAATAATAATAATAATAATAATAACAATAATAATAATAATAATAATAATAATAATAATAATAATAATAATAATAATAATAATAATAATAATAATAATAATAATAATAATAATAATAATAATAATAATAATAATAATAATAATAATAATAATAATAATAATAATAATAATAATAATAATAATAATAATAATAATAATAATAATAATAATAATAATAATAATAATAATAATAATAATAATAATAATAATAATAATAATAATATCGTATTTATATAGAAGGAGAGTCCCAGGAGTCGAATCCCCGAGATGCCAGTGCGGATACCCATCTCAGAATCCAAAACACATGATTATGTGCTGCCCCAGGTGGGCCAAAGGACGATCAGAAGTGATGAGGAAAGCGAAGAATCAGTCTTTCACAGTAATGATGCAAAGCCCGGAAGATATATCCCGGATAACAGAATGGATAATCAAAGAAGGATGGCTAGAACAATTCCGACTCGCGAGAGACGTCGAAAAGCTACTCAAAGAAAGAGAAGATGCGTCAAAGGGTAAGACTTAAAGAAAGGGTGGATATCGCACATGGCGGAACAGAGAGAGCGCACTTACCATAGACCTCCCAGTATGAACTGAAGAAACCAACCAGACAGGTTAGGGGGTTTTCACCGAGAGGTTTCCTCCTATGTACATAAGAAGTTGATAGATTCCTGCATGGGCCACTAAAGGCGCCAAATCAGGTCAATGAAATCAAATTCAAATAATAATAATAATAATAATAATAATAATAATAATAATAATAATAATAATAATAATAATAATAATAATAATAATAATAATAATAATAATAATAATAATAATAATAATAATAATAATAATAATAATAATAATAATAATAATAATAATAATAATAATAATAATAATAATAATAATAATAATAATAATAATAATAATAATAATAATAATAATAATAATAATAATAATAATAATAATAATAATAATAATAATAATAATAATAATAATAATAATAATAATAATAATAATAATAATAATAATAATAATAATAATAATAATAATAATAATAATAATAATAATAATAATAATAATAATAATAATAATAATAATAATAATAATAATAATAATAATAATAATAATAATAATAATAATAATAATAATAATAATAATAATAATAATAATAATAATAATAATAATAATAATAATAATAATAATAATAATAATAATAATAATAATAATAATAATAATAATAATAATAATAATAATAATAATAATAATAATAATAATAATAATAATAATAATAATAATAATAATAATAATAATGATAATAATAATAATATTAGCACGCTCTTGCCAACGCTACAGGGTCGATCTACTGCAGCCGTAGGATTCGTGGACGACACGAATATATTAACATGGTCAAATACAACAGAAGAAAACTGCAGAAAGCTCGAAGAACAACATGCGATCTGTGAGACATGGGCAAAAACCCATGGGGTGAAGTTTGCGCCGGAGAAGTACCAGCTCATGCACTTCACACGAGCAAGGAAGAAAAGATACAACCTCGAAGCGACGGTTAATATACAAAGGTAACGTTACCTGACCACAGCCTTCTCTCCGGGTCCTGGGAATCTATTTCGACCCCAAGCTCAATTGGGGTGCTCACATCAAAAAGGTGCAGGAGAAATCGCACACCCAAGTACAGGCTATGAGTAGTCTGGCACAATCGACTTGGGGTGCCACATTCATGAAGACTAAGCTGTTGTACAGCACGCTAGTGAGACCGGCCCTCACGTATGGGTCCTCGATATGGGCCAAGGCCGGGCCAGCGGGTAAAATACCTGAAAGGATAGTGAAACCTCTGAAGTCAATTCAGAGAAAATGCTTACTCAGAATCACAGGAGCATACAAGTCCACCAGCACGAGAGTGTTGGAACATGAGACCTCCATCTTACCGATGGAGATCTATTTAAAGAATAGAAGGGTGCAGCACGCCGGGCTCACTCGCAACTTACCGGTCCAAGTGGCCATAGAAAAGACCTGCCGGATGATCAGGCAACAGGCGGGAGGAAAAAGCAGTCGAGGATCTCTATCCAAGGAAAGGGATAGAGAGGAGTGGTCTAAGATCTGCTGCGGAGAAGTGTCCATCAAGGGACAGAAAGAGCTGGGAAAGATCGCGGCATTCCGAGAGTGGAAAAACTCCTGGCCACACCAAAGTCGAAATGTGAACCTAAGGAAAAGACCCACAGCCGATCCCGAAGTCTGGAATGCAGCCAAAATTTACACAGACAAATCAGGAAAGGAAAAATTAAGCCTCAAGGGAACCCCAATTCACATTCACCAAAGCCTGAAGAGGGCCCAGAGCAGCATTGCCATGCAGATAAGAAGCGAGCACATCGGGCTCAATTCTTATCTGCACCGAAGAAAGTTCACTGGAGTTGATAGCCCAAACTGCCCGTGCGGATATCTGTCGCAAAATGTCAAACATGCGATCATGGCCTGCCCCCTATGGGCCAAAGGAAGGGCGGAGGTATGGAGAAAGTCCAAGAGCCGATCATTCGAAGAAATGATGAACAACCCGGAAGACTTAGGAAGAATAACGCAGTGGATCTTAGACCAGGGATGGTTAGAGCAATTTCGATTGGTTGGGGAAGTGGAAAGACAGATGAAGGAGCGAGAGGAGAAAAGAATGAGGCGAGGGGTAGGAGTTTGACGTGAGGATATCCGTACTGGACAGAACAGTACATCGCACTTCCTGAAGGTAAACATGAAAACGGCAGAAATTTACCGGGTAGGTTAGGAGGTTTTCACCGAAAGGTTTCCTCCTATGTAAATAAGAGAGTTATAGTCACCTGCATGGGCCCAACAGGGTGCCTGATCGGGTTAAATGAATTCAATTCAATTCAATAAAATAATAATAATAATAATAATAATAATAATAATAATAATAATAATAATAATAATAATAATAATAAATAATAATAATAATAATAATAATAATAATAATAATAAAAAACATCAACAAACGCCAAAATCGACCCCTTCGATATGAGTGGAATCAACGCGTCTAATGCAATGGAGGTAGATCCATTTGAAGACTCTAGCAGTACAAATACTCGAAACGCGTCGGAAACCGGTGGTGGTGGTGTTACTGGTGCTGGAAAGGCTCCGCCGAACATAGTTGCAGACTTGAGAAAGTTCAAACTTGCAATCAAGGACGACAATGCTCCCCCAAGAGCTTATAAAAAAATGTTAGAGGAGGCTGTAATACTTATTGAAAGCCTCCTCCTATTGAAAGTTCACCCCTCGGCGAACCCTCAGCCACGCAGTGTTCATGAAAACGCCGCAATGACTAAAATTTTACAGGAAATAAAGAGCATTAAGGCAACAATAACCCAAACCCAAGCCTCCTCAAGAAGCCAGGGACTATCTTGGGCTAAGGTGGCGAGCAAACCAGAGATCGCTGGAACCACTATTCGTATACAAGATGAAACCGAGAAGAAAGAACTGGCCAAACTTTCCAGCGAAGAGTTGGTGAAGAAACTAGGAATGAAAGAGATAATTGGAGCCCGCCAGATGGTCAACGGTCAAGTCCGAGTCTTTTACGCAGAACAAGCAACGAAGAAGATCATGGAAAGACAAACTGAATGGGCACGCAAACTTGCCACCACGGCACGGATAGCTAGCGCCAACTACCAGGTTTTAGTACATGACATGCCGCTCTCCTTTCTACCAGAAAACCCTGAACATATCAACGAACTACAAAAAGCTAACGAAGCCCACATCCCCGGAATCAATATCCAGAGAGCGGCATGGCTTAAAAGGTATAGACAGCCGGAGAAAAAATCCGGATCGCTGATTGTTTGGTTCGAACACGCAGAGCAAGCAGACAAAGCAATAGTAAAGGGAACCATGTGGAAATATGAACTAAAAGCCACTGAAATCTTTCGATCGGGTTTCCGTACTATGCAGTGTTTCAACTGCCAAAAATACGGTCACACCGCCAAGAACTGCTCCGCGGAGCCAAGGTGTGGACAATGCGCGGGAGGCCACAACACCAGGACATGCCCAGGCAAACAGGAGGCCAGATGTGCTAACTGTAGCAAGAAACACCCAGCATGGGACCAAATTTGCCCGGTCAGACTAGCTGCGAAGGCCCGAGCCGTCAAGAACAGAACCCAGGACCCCGGAAGATTTGTAGTCCAAGGGCCCCAAGAAGGAAATCATAGTACCGACTGGCAGATTGTAGGATCAAGGAAAAGAAGAGCTGGTTCATCAATAATGGAAATCGCTGACCCAGTAAGCGAAGGCGGTGCCCGTCGAGGTCCTGGCAGACCGAAAGGGTCCACGAAAATCCTCAACTCGGCGAGGGAGGCAGCCAAGACGATCAGCAAAACCAACACGCCAACACTACCAACCCTCGAAACGTTCCGGCCTATGACACGGGACAACCAAGCAGAAGCAAGCGATGCACCGCTGTGCACAATGTCGCAATGAAGGACACAAACTCATTGACCATCATACAGTATAATGTGAATAGAAGTAAAAATAAAGTCCAACACCACTTCCTTCAAGCTCTTAATCCCACCAAGCACCACATCGTTGCCATGCAAGAGCCATGGCAAAATCTATTAGAGAACACCACTATTAACCACCCTGCTTACCACTTAGTGTTCCCGAACTTTAAGAATAGCCGAACCTGTATATACGTAAGTAAATCACTAGCTCTAAATAAATGGAAAAGCGAAGCAGTACCAGAAGAAGCCAAAGGAGACATCACCTCAATCAGCCTCCAAACAAAGCAAGGTAAAGTGTGGGTTCATAGCATTTACAATCCTCCACCCCTCTCGCACAGTAGCCAAGAACTAGGAACGCTCCGCTGGATACCCCAGATGTTAAGCTACGACGGTCAACACATACTAGTGGGTGACTTCAACCTACATCATTCCAGATGGGGAGGACAGGTCCCTTCCCAACACAAAACAGCGGAGGATCTATTGGTAATCTTGGAGAGTAAGGGTATGAAGCTGATCCTTCCAGAAGGCACTATTACCTGGAAAAGTAGAGATAGTCAAAGCACGCTCGACTTAGCCTTCACATCAAATTCCTTAGAAGAAACAATCATAAGATGCCATCCCTCAGAAGAATTGGAGTCATCGTCAGACCATCTCCCACTGATAACTGAGCTCCAGGTCGAGCTATCAAGAGAAACGCAACTCGATCCTCGGCCTCAATGGAAGAAAGCAGATTGGAGCTCCATAAACCAGAGACTATCAGCTAAACTCAGCCCCGTTACAACCAACATGAGGCCCCTAACGTCCCCTGCAGCGATCGACCAGACGATCACCGAGATAACTAGAGCTATTCAAGAAACGGTAGAAGAACTCGTCCCCAAAAGCAACCCATCGCCATATGCTAAGCCATACTGGACCGAGGCATGTTCCCAAGCAGTTAAGGCTACTAGAAAAGCCAGGAGGGAGTGGACCAAAAAAGGAACCGAAGAAAGCTGGATAGCATATAGAAAAGCTGCTAATTCGAAGAAGAGCCTAATCAAAAAAGAAAAATTGAGAGGGTGGAGGGTGAGCGTCATGGAGGCAACAAAGGACCCCCAAAAAATCTGGAAGCTTGCAAAATGGGCAAGGAAGGACCCGGAAGAAAAACATAGGCCCCCCCAGATCCCTGACATCGTAGACAAAGATGGGGCAACACATACATCAGACAAAGACAAGGCCCTAGCCATGGTGTCCCACTTCTTCCCACCCCCTCCCCCAGTAGATATCAGGGATATCGAAGATCCGAGCCACGACAAAGACATAGGCGGCATTCCCCAAGTCATCCTCGACGCACAGGTAGATGATGCACTAAGTAGACTAGCAGACTGGAAGGCCCCTGGCCCAGATAAGATTCCAGGAATTCTACTCAAGAATTGTAGAGGTACATTAAAAACGATACTAACAAAGCTATTCAATGCATGCATCAGTCAGGGATACCACCCAAAGAACTTCAAAGAATCGATTACTGTAGTAATTAGAAAGCCTCAGAAGTCGCGATACGACACACCAAGGTCTTACAGACCGATAGCACTACTGAATACCATGGGTAAACTCCTCGAAAAGGTGATAGCCAGGTGGATTGCTAATGCCGCAGAAAAATTCAACCTCCTCCCAGAAGAACAGATGGGAGGAAGACCCCACAGATCCACAATTACCGCATTGGAACTACTGACAGAACAGGTATACACCGTCTGGGATGCAGATAAAAACAAAGTGGCTTCTCTTCTCAGTTTAGATATTTCCGGAGCATTCGACAACGTGCCCCACCAGAGACTAATCCACACTATGAGGACGAAGGGGTTCCCGAGACGGGTTACGAATTTCGTAAAGTCCTTCCTGTCGGACAGAACAACCTCAATCAAACTTGGAAACTACATTGGAGAACAAACACCCACCAGCACTGGAATTCCTCAAGGCTCTCCACTGTCACCCATCCTATTCTTACTTTTCGCCAGCACCCTCCCTCCTCTGCTCAACTCACCTAACTCATCATCAATAGGTTTTGTAGACGATACTAACTTACTCACATGGTCAGATTCTACCGAAGAAAACTGCCGAACTCTTGAAAAGCTACACAAGACATGCGAAGGGTGGGCCAAAAAACATGGAGCCAGATTTGCTCCCGAAAAGTACCAACTAATCCACTTTTCCAGGAAGACCAGGAGACATAACCTCCAAGCAACTTTACAAATCCAGGGACACGTAACACAACCAAAGCCATCAATCCGCATTCTTGGGATTCACTTAGACTCTAGGCTCAATTGGGGAGCCCACATGAAGAGAGCCCAGCAAAGAGCAGAGACCCAACTGCAGTCAATCACGAGACTGACCTATTCAACCTGGGGGGCAAACTTCAGCAAAGCTAGAGTGTTATACTCAGCTATAGTCAGGCCAACAATAACCTACGGCAGCCAGATATGGGCACATAACGGCCAAAATGGGAAAATTCCTGAAAGAATTATAAAGCCCCTCAGAACAATCCAAACCAGATGCCTAAGGTCGGTAACCGGTGCATACAAATCGACAAGCGCCAGGGTTTTAGAACACGAGACCTCGATCCTACCAATAGAAATATACCTGAAATATAGAAGAGTCCAACACACTGGTCTGACTCAGGAAACCCCGGCACAACTAGCGATTGACGCTGCTCGCAAGAAAATCAGGATAGGTAACCAAAGTGCCCAAAGCACCCAAGGTAGGATAAGTACTTCAAGGAATAGAGACTTGGAAAGATGGAACCAGCTGTGCGTGGGGGTACAGTCCAAAGAGGACCAGAAAGCCAGGTTGAAAGTAGCGGCGTTCCAAGAGTGGGCGAACTCGTGGGAGGGCCAAGGCCGGAGACAGAACCCTGAACAAAGAGCATCAGCGGATCCGGAAATTTGGAGAGCAGGTAGGTTCTACAAAGATAAAAACACAGGATGCACCAAATTAAGCTTTAGGGGAACCCCATTGCTTATCCACAAACGCCTGAATAGGGCCCAAAGCAGCGTTGCTACACAAATAAGGAGTGAGCACATTGGGCTCAACTCGTATTTATATAGAAGGAGAGTCCCAGGAGTCGAATCCCCGAGATGCCAGTGCGGATACCCATCCCAGAATCCAAAACACATGATTATGTGCTGCCCCAGGTGGGCCAAAGGACGATCAGAAGTGATGAGGAAAGCGAAGAATCAGTCTTTCACAGTAATGATGCAAAGCCCGGAAGATATATCCCGGATAACAGAATGGATAATCAAAGAAGGATGGCTAGAACAATTCCGACTCGCGAGAGACGTCGAAAAGCTACTCAAAGAAAGAGAAGATGCGTCAAAGGGTAAGACTTAAAGAAAGGGTGGATATCGCACATGGCGGAACAGAGAGAGCGCACTTACCATAGACCTCCCAGTATGAACTGAAGAAACCAACCAGACAGGTTAGGGGGTTTTCACCGAGAGGTTTCCTCCTATGTACATAAGAAGTTGATAGATTCCTGCATGGGCCACTAAAGGCGCCAAATCAGGTCAATGAAATCAAATTCAAAAATAATAATAATAATAATAATAATAATAATAATAATAATAATAATAATAATAATAATAATAATAATAATAATAATAATAATAATAATAATAATAATAATAATAATAATAATAATAATAATAATAATAATAATAATAATAATAATAATAATAATAATAATAATAATAATAATAATAATAAGAACATCAACAAACGGAAAAATCGACACCTTCGAAATGAGTGGTTCTAACGCGTCTAACAGATTGGCAGAGGATCCTTTTAAAGATTCCAGTAGCAAATATACTGGAAACGCGTCGGGACGTGGTGGTGATGCTGGAAAGGCATTGCCCAAGATAGCAGACAACTTGAAGAAGTATAAACTCGCTTTAAAGGAGGGTAATTCACCTCCTAGAGCAGTTACTGGAATGTTAGAGGAGGCTATAAAGGATATTGAAAGCCTCCTCCGATTGAAAGTCTACCCCCACCCAGCCCAAAAGACTATCCAACCAGACAATAATTCTTCAATGACTAAAATACTGCAGGAAATTCAAGCAATGAAGGTGGCATTTTCCCAGACTCAAGGTCGGGCTCATTCCCAGGGTCAATCATGGGCCCAAGCAGCCAGCCGATCTGAAGTAGCCGGTACAACTCTGAGGATTCAGAACGAGGAGGAAAAAAGAGAGATATCCAAGCTCTCGAGCGAGGAGCTTGTTGAAAAAATTGGATTGGCCGAAGTAATCAGTGCGAGACCGTTGCCAAATGGACAAGTCAAGATCTACTTTACAGGTCAAGAAACCAAAGTAATGATGGAAAAACGAACCGATTGGACCAAAAAGCTCGCACCTACAGCACAGGTAGCCAGCCAATCCTTTCAGGTCCTCGTCCACAATATGCCACTGTCGTTTAATCCAGAAAACCCAGATGACATTAAAGAACTCCAGCTGGCAAACGCTATGTACATACAGGGTATTCGAATACAGAAGGCTGTATGGCTAAAAAAAAATCCACTCCCCGGGAAAACCGCCGGTTCAATGATATTATGGTTCGAACAAGCTGAGAGCGCAGATAAAGCAATCACCAAGGGTATCATGTGGAAGTACGAACTCAAGGCGACAGAGATCTTCCGGTCTGGATTGCGGGCTATGCAGTGCTTCAACTGCCAGAGATATGGCCACATAGCAAAGGTGTGCACAGCTGAGGCCAAATGCGGCCAATGCTCAGGCAATCACAACACAAGAGAATGTTCAAGCAAGCAGGAAATCAGATGTAGCAACTGCGGTAGAAAGCATGCCTCATGGCACCAAAGCTGCCCAGTCAAAATTGCAGCCAAGGCCAAAGCGGTGTTTAACAGAACCCAGGACCCGGGAAGATTTGTTGTTCAAGAGACTCGAGCAGCACCACGAGGAATACAGCAAGACAATGACTGGCAAATCGTCGGATCCAGGAAAAGAAGAGGAGGCATAGTAGGGCTACAAATCCTCGGAGCAGACGGTGAGGTGGTGGAACGGCGAGGCCCGTGACGACCTCGTAAAACTGCTGCACTCCCCAACATAACGGCGGAGGCAGCTAAGATTGCAATGTCGGCTAATTTTCAGCAATCTTCAACTCAAGAACAATCCCGGTCTGTAACACGGGAAAACCAAGTAGAGGTAAGTGAGGCACCACTGTGCGACATGGAGTCATGAAGAGCAACGATACCTGGACAATAATACAGTACAATGTAAATAAGAGCAAAGATAAAGTACAACATCACTTCCTCACTGCCTTAGATCCATCAAGACACCATATCGTTGCCATGCAAGAACCATGGCAAAATCTCAGAGCAAATACCACAGTCAATCACCCAGCATATCATCTGGTTTTCACGGACTACAAAAATAGCCGCACCTGCATATACATCAGCAAAACAATAGCAACAGACAAATGGAAAATGGAGAAAACACCGGAAGAGGCCAAAGGAGACATTACCTCGATCAGCATACAGACAAATCAGGGCAAGGTGTGGATTCACAATGTCTACAATCCCCCTCCCCTCTCACATAGCAGCCGGGAATTAGGAACACTTCGGTGGATTCCTCAAATCCTATGTCAAAAGGGCAAACATATATTAACAGGCGACTTCAACCTCCATCACCCTAAATGGGGAGGACAGACGGTTTTGAGCCATCATAAAGCGGCTGAGGAACTAATAGGGATGCTCGGTGAAGCAAATATGGAGCTGATCCTACCAGAAGGACTGGTAACATGGAGAGGTAGGGGTAGCCAGAGCACCCTTAGCCTAACATTCATATCCAAACAATTAGAGGATAACGTGGTGAAATGCCAAGAAGCCGACGAGCTGGAATCATCATCGGACCACATCCCGATATGCATAGAGTTAAATATTGAACCTTTTAAGGTCTCAAAAGCACCCCCTCGTCCACAGTGGAAAAAGGCAGATTGGGATAAAATTAACCAAATATTAAACCTAAGGCTAAAAGACCCAGAGATAGAAAGGGTACCTCTAATCACCCGCGAAGATATTGACCGAAAAGTAACCGTCATCACCAGAGTCATCCAAGAGATAATAGAAAAGGTGGTTCCCGTGGCTAGGTCGTCAAAATTCGCAAAACCATACTGGACCAACGAATGCTCTAAAGCCGTCAAAGCGGCACGTAAGGCAAGAAGAGACTGGACGCGGACCGGATCGCTGGAGAGCTGGATCATCTACAGCAAAGAGGTCAACAAAAAGAAAAAGCAGATACGGAAAGACAAGCTAATTGGATGGAGAAAGGCGGTGGCTGACGCAGCCAACGACCCAACCAAAATCTGGAAATTAGCAAAATGGGCAAGAAGAGAGCCCTCAGAAATTCGCCGGATACCACAAATTCCTGACATTCAAGATTCAGAAGGTAAGATACATACCGAAGACAGTGGAAAATGCAAGGCAATGGCAATGCACTTCTTTCCTGTACCTGTCGAGGCAGATATTTCGGACATTAAAGGAGCAACTTACATAGCAGAACTAACTCATATCTGTAAAAGTATCCCTGAAACCGAAGTTGAGGAAACACTGGCAAAACTCCCGATGGATAAAGCACCTGGCCCCGATGGAATTCCAAACAGGCTTCTGAGGCAGTGTAGGAAAACGGTAAGTAAGACATTAACAGCCATATTTAATGCATGTATTCGAGAAGGCTACCACCCAATAGCATTTAAGGAATCAATTACCCTAGTCTTAAAGAAGCCACAAAAGCCAAGCTATGACACTCCGAAGGCGTACAGACCCATAGCTTTACTCAATACAATGGGAAAAATCCTCGAAAAACTAATAGCCAACAGGATCTCAAAGGCAGCCGAAGATAACAATCTTCTCCCGGAGGAACAGATGGGAGCAAGGCCCAAAAGATCTACCATATCAGCAGTTGAGCTACTAACAGAACAGATACACACTATCTGGGGCCAAGATAAAAACAAAGTAGCGTCTCTCCTACGCCTAGACATTTCTGGCGCCTTTGACAACGTTTCCCACCAACGACTGATTCATAATATGAGAGAAAAAGGAATACCCAAATGGATTACCAACTTCGTAGAATCCTTCCTGACAGATAGAACAACGTCGGTTAACCTGGGCACGTTCAAGGGCCAAAAGATATCAACAAACACTGGTATCCCACAGGGCTCATCCTTGTCACCGATACTTTTCCTATTCTTCGTCAGCACTCTCCTCCCAGCGCTACAGTCAAGAAATTCCACAGCCGTCGGCTTCGTAGATGACACTAACATACTAACCTGGTCGAATTCAACGGAAGAAAATTGTCGTAAGCTGGAGGAACAACATAGGGAATGCGAACTGTGGGCCAAGAGGCACGGGGTGAGGTTTGCACCGGAGAAATATCAACTAATGCACTTCTCCAGACGAAGAAATGTACACAATCTCAAAGCGACGATTCAAATCAGAGGCCATGAAACCCTCCCTCAACCCTCCCTTCGAATTTTGGGAATATATCTCGACCCCAAGCTCAACTGGGGGGCCCACATAAAAAAAGTCCAACAGAAAGCCGAGACTCAAGTTCAATCGGTTTGCAGACTCTCGCACTCTTCTTAAGGGGCAACCTTCACCAAAGCCAGAACGATATACACAGCAGTAGTGAGACCTTGCCTAACGTACGGCTGCCAGATCTGGGGGCAACCGAGTAGTAAAGGAAAGATACCAGAAAGACTGATTAAACCTCTCAGAAGCATTCAATATAAATGCTTGAAGTCAATAACAGGGGCGTACAAATCCACTAGCTCCAGAGTTCTGGAACATGAAACGGCGATACAACCCATAGAAAACTACATAAAACAAGTAAGGGTTCAACACGCTGGAATCACCCACGGTACAATGGTACAAAAATTCGTAGAATCATCGATCCACCGGATCCAAGAAGGGTCACGGAGAAGGACAGGGAAAAGCCAAAGCAGTCGTAGCACCGACTATGAGGAGTGGAGGACTACGTGCCAGGGAAGAGAGACCCGTAGGGAACAGAGAATCGCAGGCAAAATTGCAGCGTTCAAAAGCTGGCAGGAATCATGGCCAAACCAAAACAAGCGACAAGCAAAAGGAAGCAGAGAAATGGCAGACCCGACACTGTGGAATGCAGCAAAATTCACTACTAACCCAAGAACAGGAAAGGAGGGAATAAGCGACCTCGGTACCCCCGTTAGAATTCATAAAAACCTGACAAGGGCCCAAAGCAGCCTAGCAACACAGATACGGAGCGGACACATAGGGGTTCGCTCGTACCTATTTCGAAGAAAAGTACCAGGAGTCGAAAGTCCAAGATGCCCCTGTGGATACCCAACTCAAAATATAAGACACATGATCATGTCTTGCCCACAATGGTCAAAGGGAAGAGGAGGAGTTTGGGCGAAAGCCAAAGTGAAATCCTTTGAGGCTATGACGAACAGTCCAGAAGATATCTCTAGAATTACAAAGTGGATACTTCAAGAAGGATGGTTTGAGCAGTTCCGGTTGGTAAGGGATGTTGAAACCGCCATAGCAGCGAGAACAAAGAAGGTTGATTGGGTAGAAATGGGTTCCACGAATGGCTAAGTAGCGATGATTGCACTTCCTAAAGGTAAGTCTCTGACAAAACAAACAAAGGAATACAACGGGCAGTATAAGGGGGTTTTCACCGAAAGGTTTCCTCCTATGTAAATATAATAGTTTATAGATTCCTGCATGGGCCATTAAAGGCACTCTATCAGGTTAATGAAATCAAATCAAATAATAATAATAATAATAATAATAATATATATATACATATTCTAGTTTACTGTCATATCTAGTTTCTATGTACATAGCGCCATGAGGACGGATGGCCGTATTGTTTAGGGAAAAAGCTCAAGAGCAAAACCCAGTTTCCCGCCACTAGTGCATGCTCTAGCTCCACGCTTAAAACATCCATCTATCTCCACTGTTCAATTTTTTATCCGTATATTTCATTTTTTCCTTCATAACTGAAAGGAAGTCTCAATTTAACATCGGAATATTAACGAGGTCTGGTACCTCATCACTAATTTTGTTAGCTATGGCAAATTGTTGAAGTCGGCCAGTTGAGAGGAGGAAGCGGACTGCTGCGCGGCAGCCCCGTGGTGTAAGAAGTAGATGATTATAATTCGTAACTCGAGCATCGAGAAGCATTTTTGTTCGCAAGTGTTCATGTTCAGGGCAATGAAACAGGATGTGCCGAACTGTCTGGGAGTGGGTACTACACGTACATTGTGGGGTGATGCCTGGGACCCCAACGGATGCAAGCCATGCATTTAAACTTATAACCTCAGAGCGAAGTAACATAAGGGCAGTGGCCTCATACTTTTTAAGTGCATGGTATAGTTTGAAGGACTGAGTCCACCAGGGTGTTCTCCATGATGCTGTCGAGTGGGTACTTCTTTTTGTTAGCCATTTGTTATTCCAGGTGGAGTTAGCCCATCTTTTGAGCGCCGTGACTGGATGTAAAGCTTTAACGTAACCCTGCTTTCCTGATTGTTGATCCAGCCTACTTCTATGTCCCAGAGCCGTTTGGTACTCATCTATTAATGCTCCTGCTTCGTGTCGCATAGAATCCACAGCGGCTCTAATCCTTATAGGGTTTGCCCGTCTCCGGCGCGTTCGAGACATACGATCCCACAGAGAATTTAAATGCTTCTGGATTTCTGTTGTGACTGGCTTATGCTTGGTGGTAGCTGCACAGCAAAGGGAGGATAGATGCATGTGAAGATCAATTGATAGAATTGTTGCCTCTCTCTCCAGAACTGCGCGGGGTGTGCGGTTGTATCCGCCAGTTATTTTTCTAAGGCACCTATTCTGCACTTTCTCCAGTTTCCATATATGACTCGATTGTAGTGGAAGACCATTGTTTTGCATTCACCAGATTTGTGACCAATAGAGAGCCGTAGGACGTACCACTGCCGAATATACTAGCCTTGAATGTCGCATAGATGGGCCCCAAACTGATGAGGCAATCCTCGAGAAAGCATTGAAGGCCATATCGCCTTTTCGACTAGCATCGGCTACCTGAGCTCCCAATCGGAGTCGATTGTCTACCAAGACTCCGAGCACTTTCAGTTCAGACCTTGGGTTTATTTGTACGTTGTCCAATTTTACTTGCTCGTGCAAATCTGCTGTTCTTCCTCTCTTTCGCGCGAAGTGAACCAGCTGGTATTTTTCGGGCGCAAACCTAGCTCCGTATCTTTTAGCCCACGCAAGACACCGATCGTGCGCTCTTCTTAGTAGTTGGCAGTTTTTACGAGCAGATTTACCCCAGGCCACAAGAGTAATGTCGTCTACGAAACCAAAAGCCATATACCCATTATCAGGTTGTTGAAGAGACTCGAGTAGTTCGGAGATGTAAAATAGGAATAATACGGTAGATAGGTGAGACCCCTGAGGAATTCCAACCTTAGTTTTAATCCATTCACTTGTGTATCCCGTGAATTGAATTTTCGTTCGTCTTCCGGAAACAAAACTATCAACGTATGAAATAATCCGTGCAGGGAATCCCTCTCTTCGCAGGATCTCAAGTAGGCGCTCCTTGGAAACGTTATCAAAAGCCCCCATGATATCTAATCCGAGCATTGATACAACGCAGCCTGGACTGGCATTCCATGCCGTCTGGACGGTAGAAGTTAAAAGCTCGAGTGCAGATAATGTGGAGCGGTTTTTACACGCTCCCATCTGAGCCCATGGAAACATTCCGCACTCTTCTGCCGCGGCTGCGAGGCGATTCGCTACTAATTTCTCAACCAGTTTGGCAAGTGAATTCTCTAAAGCAATGGGTCGATAGCTTGATGGAAGCGAGTAGTCCGGTCGTCTCTCTTTCCTTAGGGATATGGTTATTGATTCCTTGAAAGAATGCGGGATTTTACCCCTCGCAAGAAGATTATTGATCGCATGCGCAATTTCGTTCTTCCGTTCCGGCAGGAGGAGCTGGAGTATCTCGTTTGGTATCTCATCAGGACCAGGAGTCTTGCCTCGTGGAAGTTGCCGCAGAATGCTTTCAACTTCCTCAGGGGTGACATCTGCAATAGACACTACTGGCCGTTTCGGTTGCTGTCTTGTGTCCAAGTCCGTTAAGTCGGCCTCCACCTTGCATGGGAAGAACTTTTCCTTTAGGATCGTTACTTTACCTTGGTTGTCATCAGTGATAGTATCCTTGTCATTCCTTCTCAGTCCTGGCAAGTGTGGGGGTCCCTGCTGCACCCTGTAACATTTTTTACCCCACCTTGACAGTTTCCAGAGCCCCTCGTTATGCGGTTTACTAGAGGATTCTGTTGTGTCAGCCACAAATCTTCTCCAGCTAGACCGCTTCAGTTTTCGGATCTCGTTTTGGAGCTGTTGATGGAGCATCTTTTCACGAACCTTGTCATGTTCGTCACCAGAAGTTTTGGCTTGCCTCCGTGCCTGCCTAGAGCCCGTAAGAAGCTCCGTTGCTCTAGCAGACCAAGCAGCTTTAGCATATGAACTCGGACGAGCCCCTGGGCAGTGTAAGTTTAGGGCCCTAGATATAGCATCTTGAAGTGCTACTAAAGGCTCCGGAGACATATGCCATGCATTCTCCCTCAGAACTAGTCTCATTTTGTCCAGGTCGGCTTTGACATGCGCAAATCGCTTACTCTCAGGTTGATGAAGAACGATGGGACCTAAACTAATTTCGATGGGAATGTGGTCGCGTCTGATACACCAGTCCTCTCTTGGGCAGCAGAATTGAACCCGCTCTAACAAATCACCTGTGGTAAATGTGAGGTCGATTACGGTCTCCTGAAGGATTCCATTAGACCCTAGTCTCTGGAAAGTTGGGATTCCCGGTAGCGTAGCGAGGTGAAGTCCATGGTTATTTGTGGCGTTGAGAAGCAGCTGAGCCCGAGTATCTCTGGGTGATAAGTTGCCACCCCAGTGAGGATGATGAAAGTTGAAATCCCCCAAAATTATGCGGCTTAGGCTGTCATCTTTGATTGCATCTAAAATTTCGTGCCATCCAATCAATTCAGGGCCACTGGTTACTGGGCTGTATATATTTACCACCCTGGTCGAGAGTCCTTCAAGGTGTAAAGTAATTTCTGCTACGAAGGCCGATCTCCACCGATGTGACCAGCAAGCAGGATTTAGGTGCTTGCTGACTAAAAATGTTACTTTTGTTTCCAAGGCTGGTTGCATAGAGAGGGTGTATTCTTTTGGGCAATAGGTTCCCAGGGTTTCCTTATTGATGCTCAGCTCTCGAAGTGCGATTAAGATGTGCTTTTCTGGATTCAGCATATCCATAAAGGGTCGGAGAATACCATAGTTACTTGCGCCGCAATTATATTGTACCATAGAGAATGATTTCACAAGCGGGGAGACGCCGGGGCGTCCGGTACCACTATATCTTGGCTAGGAGATGGTCGCGATGAGCCCACAAACGAGACTGGTTGCCCAAAGCTCAGTGAAGGAGTTGCTGCTCCCGACTTGCCCAAAATTTCCTTTCTTGGTCGTCCTGGTCCTCTCCGTAGCTCGCCACCTGCACCGGTTGCTGTAGCTATTCTCCGATTCTTGTTGGCAACAATTGTGAAGCCTTGATCTCCTTCTGGGTTTGTTGGTGCCCCTTTATTTGCTGTCATGTATTCCTCACGGTGGACCTCGGCTGTTTGTGCAAGGAGTTCATGTCTCGCTCTTTGAACATTATTTTTGTACACCTGAAAGACTTGGCACACTGCCTTTTGCCATGATCTGTAGGCCTTTCCACAATTGCAGCAAGAGACTCGCTCCTTGGGACAGTCCTTTGTTTGGTGACTGCCTGCACACCACCCACACTTTGCAGCCCTGCTGCATGAGGTCTGCGTGTGCCCCCATTGCGAGCAATTGAAACATTGCTTAGCTTGAGCTTTAGGTGACCATAGTTGAGCAGTGTAAATTATGGCGTTAAATACGATACCTTTTCGAACAACTTCCCTCTGCAAAGGCTCAGATGGTAAACTAATGACTAATGTACCTCTGATATGTCCTGATTTTTTAGCTTTTTCGTATTCCTTTCCGTTGTGTAGCCAACAAACACGGTTTATTCGGAGCCCTGGAATTTTTGAACGTGTCGCTTCCACAATTCCCTGTATAAGCCCGCTATTGTCCGCTTTTTTGCCACCTTGGATCTTTATCGAGAGCGGAAATCCTGGAACCTGGACTGCGTAGTCTTGGCGTAGAGCTTTAAATTCGTCCGGTTGAGGCATATTTAAAGCAGCATCCCGTTGGGAGGCTGACTAGACAAATACCTATGTATCCTTGCTTTTTAGTTGACGAACCGCAAATGCGCCTGCAATGTGTTTCTGAGCTACCGAAAGTAGTTCGCTAGGTTGCATTTCTGCCGCTCCATTTACCCTGATGCGGACTGCTGATCGAGTTACTGAAGGCGCCAGAACTGCTGCATATGAGGGCTTAGTGCTTGGCATGACTTGGGCAGTAATAGGTTGACGATTGACCTCTCCGAACCCTTTTTTGACAGCATCTTCCAATGCTGATATTCGATCCTCCAGAGGAGTAGCTGTTGAGAAGGCCTTGAGCCATGCCTCTTTATTTGCGTCCAGAGCTGCGATAGCTTCATTCACCTCTTTTTCTGTCACCGACAAATTCTTCGATCCGATGTTTTTGAAACTCCTCTTCATCTTAGCAAGGACATCCCCGATTTTAACGATTGCATCGAAAGTTTTACTTTGGTCCCCTTTCTTTCTGGGTTTGTTTACCATAGTCGCCTTCTGCGACGCGTTGTTGTCCGTATTCCTCGAACCATCAACCCAAGAGCCCACCATTATGCTGTTTGGACAGGCAGATAGATGGGACTGAGATAATTAGACTAGAGGAGATTAATAAAGGTATTCAATTGATATGAAAACACGTATGGGGTAGGCCTTAGGAGAACATACCTGCGCCGTATAGAGCATAGCATTAAGAACGATGCCATGCCGAACCACTTGCTCTTGAAGATACTCCGAGGGTAGGCTCAACACAATTGATCCCCTTATATGACCATTCTTCTTGGCCCGTTCGTGCTCCTTTCCGTCGTGTAACCACCTAACTCTTTTGATGGTGAGTCCAGGAATCCTTGCCCTCGTCGCAGCGCATATATCCTGGATGATGCCAGCATTGTTGGCGTTTCTTCCTCCCTCAATTTTCGTCCTGAACGGGACCCCGCAAACCTCTACAGGAAATTCATGCCTTAGTATCTTAAATTCCGCTGGCTGCGTCATGTTGAGTGCTGCATCTCTCTAGGGTGCCGACTGAACGAACACTTCTTTGTCGTTGCTCCTTAGTTGTCTGACCGCGAATGCACCTGGGATGTGCTCTTTTACTTTTCCTAGCAGCTCTGTTGGCTGCATATGCTTTTGCGCCCTCGACGCGTATCCGTACTGCCGACTTTGTTGATAGGCGGCCCGCCAAACTGAGCAACGCGTAGGTTCGCTGGTGCCGGCAACCCCAAGACCTTTGTTGGTACCGCTTTGCGGGCGGTGTCCGCAAGACTCTTCTTCACGACCTCCTCCAATGCTGACATCCTTTCCTTGATAAGCATTGACTTAGTCTGCATTCCCTCCCATTCCTTTTTGTGGGCGTTAGAAAGCCTTGATGGCATCGGCCACCTCACCCTTCGTGATCTCAAAGCCCTCGTCTAGATCTTCACTCGAATAAACAATTCTAATCCTTTTCAAAAGATTCCGTATGATGTCTAAGTTTTTATCCTCTGGCGGTTTAACTGCTGTCATTTTGCGTTGTTGACGTAGCCTCTGCTGTTAGGTTCCGCGGTGTGTCGTGTTGGCTATTCTTTGCCTCACCTTTACCAGCGCCCGCCATGCCTGGTGCACAGCAGATAGAAATGCGAGGGATAGGTAAAACAAAGATTCTAAATTCAATGATATATAAATTAAGGCTTCACAGCGTTCATGGGACGTGGTGCAGCTTTTGCACTCGTCAAATGTGGTGTTCTTTAAATAAATAAATAAAAAAAAAAGAGTGAGAAGCAGATTGTTCCTGCGATCGGCATATTGATTGTAGTGATGTTTATTCGTGCTATGTAGAGTCCATGACTTTTATAACACTAGGACTCCTCTCTGGCCCAGGCATACCTTCTACAGTGCTCCTATCCCCTTTTGCCTCGAACCTAAGATCATTGATACATTGACCAATGACCAATGACCAATGACGGGCAGTCATTTATCTCATTAATTACCCGTAGAATTCAACCACCTTTTCTAAGGAACCTTCTGCTCAAAAAAAAAAATTGAAAAAGAGCAGCCATGGAAACCGGTACGCGGGAAAAAGTCTCAAAAAACCTGCAACTCCAGCCAGGCGAGGCCTAGACACCAGAGCCACACGAGGTGCGTATCCCCATCTATATCTACCTAGTATCCCATAATCCAGATATCCTCCTTTTACCAACACCATCAGCGCTCAGATAGCGGTGCTCTTTCTTCGGGAGACAGTATAATGCCAGAGTATCTGTAAACAGTGAGCATTCATCTTAGTAAAAAGGGCCAACTTAATCTGATCCATCACCACCATAACGGGAGCTGGGTACGCCCCGGAAACTCATTTGGATGACTGTTCCTTCATGACCAAGTATTGCGTGTCACTGTTGGCTCTGTAGATAAACTCCAGGATCGTAGGGGACACCAAGTACAGGTAGAAATGCCGTCTTCGTCCCCCAAAAACTACATGTACTTAGTAACATCCGCGAAGATATTTTCCGAAACACCGAGGAAATCGACAGTATTTCGGCCACTGTCGCTTTGTTACATCGATGTTTTAATTATTGTCTATTACAGGCTCGAATGGTATTAAAATTGCCAAAATTATACTCAGCGATCGCTTGCGCTAACTCCTGTGCACGAGAATTCAGAATTTTAATTAATGTGTGCGAAAGGTAGATGAGGATAGAGTCGTCAGGTTGATTTTTGAAGAGTGATCAGCTTCCCCGGATGCTAGCATATTATAAATTTCTGTTTGGAGTTCAAATAAATAAAATATTGCATGAGGTGGTTCTTGTAAAAATTTCCTAAATAAATTCGCAAAATTTCAAATGAGCAAGATCCCTATTTATTACCAAAACGAAATCCAATTTGCCGTCTTTCTTCCAGATATCACCTTCGTATAGCAGTGCGTAATAGCTCCAGTAACATTCTCGTAGGGCAATCTCTATACTGGTGACTGCCGTCTGACTCTAAAGGCATCGAGTTTCAATGTACATGGATACCAGCAGAGTGCGATGTAACCGTTTTACCCTTCAGATTTGTCTTCCAATACCCATTGCGCAACCAGTCGAGAGACTCATTATTCCTCGACTTTCCTTTTTATCCTATGTCTTAAACACCACCAGCCTGCAGAGCTTTCCATGCTGTAGGTGTGCTTCGCCTGAAAGTTTTTTGATTCGAAAATTTTCTCATAACCTTTGGATTGTTCTGTAATCGAATAGCCATGTCTCATGTTTGAAGTAATACCTGCTCCTCGTTTTCCATCGCATTGCTTTATAAAGTCGAGTTTTTGGAGCGCCTTAAACTGTATCTTCCAGAGGGTGTTACTCAGTGATACTAATGTTTCGCCAAATTTGCTCCAGTATATCTGGAGCTCTAAAATCTTCTCGACGACTCTCTTCTGCATATTCAGCATCACTTGCAAATGTCGCGATTTGCCATGCTCTTTTCCATGACTCGATAGCCGTCTTAATTCGCTCTCCTTGACTTTGGATATTCTTCGCCACGAGATAAAAGGATGATTTAACAGCGTGTTTTTTTTCTGGCTTAAAGAGCTGTATGGATGAGAATTGGCTTAATTTATAGATGAGTAGTGACAGATATCCCAACCATCAGAGTCTATGGAGGAGTATAACCATACTTCCATTTTGTTTAATGCGCTGCCAAGGCTACGACGAGTTCACTTGTCAAAAGACGCAAGGCTTCCCGAGTCTCACGGTATTCAGA
>JAPWIX010000045.1:0-91787 GCA_028751805.1 Podosphaera xanthii
AAAGGTGAGAAAGAGTCTTCTGGCAGGATGTTTTGGGGAAGGCGTATGTAGGACAGAGGAAGCGCATTGCTTTTTCTGGGAGGGGGTAAACAGGGGTCTCTTACCTCCCAGAGAAACATACTGGGGGAATATTGTAGCGCTGATTGACGAATGGTGAGCATGGCATCAGCGGTTTCGGCGGATGCAGGACAATGCTCCTTCACACAGCGCAGCGGGAACAATCGAAGAGTTTCGGCAGAGGTTCATTACTCTGACCGACTGGCATTCCGTGATTCTCCTCGACCTGAATCCAACTGATACGTACGGGACAGTGGCGAAAGATTACACACGGCACCATTACCTGAGATTGGAAAGGGGAAAGTAGCGATCCCATGATGAACTTCTGAGGAATAGTGAAAGAAGTATTGAATGACGCGACTAAGTCTGATAAGCTTCTGAGAAGCGCATTGCAGCATGCTCACGAGATGTGAGGTAGTTATACTTGCTTCAAGGCGGGCCCGTAAAATATTAACTTCGGTCTGTAAAGTGAATTGGCATGTACTTTGTTAATCTGAAATCGATTAAATTCAAAAAATGCTACCAATTTGAGCTAAGCTTAGAACTAGTGCCAGTGGTGAAAACCCTGTCGGGTAAAAATACCATACAAACAATCCCTGATAGAATGTCTGAAAACCTTTATCTCTGCAAAAAGATGCTACCTAATTCAGGGCATGAAAGGACTGATTTTGCCCCCACAGATTGGAACAACTCAGAAAACTTATTCTGGGGGTAGAGTAGGTTTTTCAAGCCGGGCGTGCCATCTCAAAAGGGGGCTGTATCACGACTCGCCGGCGTGCAGCCTTCCAGATGACCGGCATGGAAAACTCAGCCGGAGATCGGAGGTCGGTTAATCAGTGAGGTGGAGGTCAAGTAACTTTAGCTAAAAATGATCTTTGTCTGACGTACTGAAAATCTGCCACGCGGGACGCGCGAAAGTTATTCATTACAACTGGTGCACGTCGGTCTCTTAAAAGGATTATTCGATCTTCGGCCAGTAGCTTCATGGATCAGGGTCATAATAGAAAGAGTAATGTATCACCCCAAGTCCTATCCCTCGATCGGATTGGATTTATTCCATGCCATCTTCGTTAGATCAGAGATAACTTCATTATTCCCCAAACCGCTGATACCCTGTTCAATAGATTTTAAAATTACGTGTATTTCCTGAGATGGACGAGGACAGACAGTTATACACAAGTGATACCCACCTCCAGATTCAATATCTCTAGTATCAGCACCACTTGTCCACCGTCCATTTTGCTATTGGCTTCTGAATCGTTGAACAAAATGAAATTCTCCTCTTTAACCATCTGGCTCTTTAGCTCTTCTCGGGCAGCGTTTTCGCTGGCCTCTACTACTTATCGAGTCGCTTCCTAATCATGTGGATTCGGCCTCCCATACCCTCACTGGATTCTCTTGCTTGAATCTAAATCTCTCCACTCTTCCTGCCGATTATTCCTTTGTGTTATTCGTTAATGATATGTCCAAACTTCTGCCAAAAATTTTCGTGACATAAAAAAACGATAAGCGAAACAGATGAAAGTGCATATGAAATTTGCTGAACACCAATAATGCAAGCGATTATTACAAAGGCCCTGGCCGCCCCACTCTATTATATCCTATCAAACAAAATCCGGGTACACTTTATACGCACACGCTTCCTACTTCCAAGTGACCAACTTTTTAATGGTTGCTGAATAGAATAATTAATTTTTTCGGTCTTAACTTCAGATATAAGGCTGTTGGTGCGCTGTTTCTTATTGCTCCAGATGGCAAAGTGAAGGATCTTCGCTACTTCTATTACTAAACTGTTCGCGCCAGCATGGCGCTTCAAAGGTCATCCTAGCCAGATATAACGTATTTCTTTTGAGTAGGGAATGCTTGGAATTCGTATAATACCATCTGCCCAAGTCATCACAATACCATAGGCGTGACAGGGGTTTTTGGTGAGGGAATTAAAATATTTCATCCTAAATGGGAAACGGCCTTTTGAAAGAAACTCAAAATGATTTATATGCAAATATTGCTTTGCAATTCATCGATCCAGAGTGAATGTAATCTTCTCTTTTTTTTCAATTGGGGATTAATTTGATTATTTCTTTGCATATTCTATTTTGAAACGCTCTGCCTTATCTACACAATTCTTTCTATTTTTCACTCAGATCTAGCTGAAATTTAGACAATACTGAAAAACAATACAAAACTTTATAACGGAGTGTGCATACTTGCGATAGCGGCGTAAGAGGTTCATAAACAACTGAGTCCTAGCTTAAGTTTAAACTATTAAAAATGGAAGCCCTAAATCTGGCAATCGTTGTCCATCCCAGTTCGTGGAAATAAAAATACATAATCTCTTTGATAATGTCCTAGACATTTTAAATAGGGACTTAAAATCAGGGGATTAAAGTGGCTATTCTAACAGCTCGATGCCTGCTCCAGAAAGTTCATCCAATACCCAGCCTCGATGGGCAAGTGCTAAGTCGTGCATGAGCATCATTCCCGGGCACAGACTGATCCGCTGCCCATCCTTATCACGCTTGATATTTCATTTTCTCATACAGTCGTCCCTCTCTAATTCTGATAGCTGGTCCTAGATATGCAAGTGTTGAAAACATTCTTAGAAATTCAATTATTTACATTTACATTACTTCATCTCTGCACACAAAATGACAAGTAAGGGTAAGTGTTGCAAACATAAAAATCCAAGTTTATAAATCAATCTTTTCAATAACCAAACCTGGACCCACTACAAGCTAAGAGAGGTTTCTACTGTATGGTGTCGGAACTTTGTTTAGCCCTCATGAAAATGTCTCAATACTCACATTTTCAAAAAAACGACAACCTCTACAAGCCTTCAATTACAAAGAGCTGGCGTGAATCGGATAGATGATGACCATTAGATGAATAAATTTGTGCAGGGCAGATTACAAATCAACGCGAGCGACGCGGACTTATTATTGTTACAAGTGGGACCTATTTTGGTGAGGGAAAAAATATTGGACCTCTCCACAGCGCCACTGTAGCGCCGCGTATAGAGCAGCCAATGAGATGCCGCACCAAATTTGGTTATATAACCCCAAATTCTCACAGATTGACAACGCCAAAATGTGCCATGAACATGTTTAATATGCCCTTCGCCCTACTACTACCTAACCTCCCCAACTGTGTAGGGCTTATGATGCAGTGGTTCTGAGTTTCCATTCTGTCAGAACCAAAATCAATCCCTTCTCGATACAACTTTATCTTTCTCCAGCATCTGTGGCAGTTTGCTGAGATCATGCTGTTGAGACACACTCGCCAAGAGATGAAGGCTGAGGGTGGGACTCGACAGGCACGCATCGTCATGCATCGTGGGATGATGATAGAATTCAAGTCCACGTTGACGTTTGAACAATGTTTTGATATTGAAGACCCTGCAGCCTCAGACTGCAATTCTTTTGCAAGTTTTCTAGCTCTCTTCCAAGCTGAACGAGATCCGTTGCCATAAATTCCCCTCAGTTGCTTGTCAGCATCCTGGCAGCCCACGATGCAGTGTTCTCTATCCTTGGGTGTTCAAAGTGTCGGTTTCTAATCTCAACATCACTTTCTGCACCGGCTTGGTAGACTTCTTTCAAGGCTTGCCGCTTGCTAGACTCATGATTTACTAGACATATGTTCTCTCATGGTCCATGTCCGAGTCTCCACCCAAGTCCTCAACTTCAGTGTTCGTATTGGCATTCTTCGGTGTCAGAGTCCTGCAGAACCAGACTCCATTATTCTCTTCTCCGAGGGTTTCTCCACCAGAGTCTTCTCTGAAGTACTGCTGATTGATTGAACTTTCTGGGTTTAGAAGGCGAGGAGATGAGATCCTCAGGAGAGTGGTTGTCTGCCGTTCTGACGTGTCGGTTCGTCAAATCTTGTCGCCGACGAATACGCTTCATCTGCCCTTTGCGTGCCCTCTTGATACCATGATGAATTCTGCGCGGTTAACAAGTGTAGGTAGTTACAAGTAATGGAAGCTCTGCAACGGATGGTTACTGATATCACGGCTTGAGAAACTTATCGTGAATAGCTATGTACTTAGAAAGGTAGGTATCATATGATGATTGAACAATAAAGATCGCGACAGACTCGAATCATCACGTCCCAGGACGCGTCTATCAGACACACTGGTATCAAAGGCAATTAACCCGCACTGAAGAATGCGGAAATCATAAATGCCTTACCAATTAAGACTAGCATCCACTAACGCAACAGGTTAGAAAACGAGGACTGGAAATGAATCACTAGGGCGGGCAACAATGTTGCGAAGCACCATAGCTTTACGAATTAACACAACTACAAGGTGACACACAGACGGAAAGATCTTCAAGCCTTAATGCTAAATACGGTAGAGCTTTTTTTTTTAAATTAATCTCTTCCGTACGCAGCTTGGAAGCTATGACGCGACGCGAATGAATTTTTTTTAATCATGTTGCATTCAGCCATCTATCTATGGTTAGACATTTCAGATCATTTTTTGACATTTACCCACTTCTCAACTCCTTGAACTCCTCTACACCAGTCTGAAGGCTCATAACATAGGGTTTGACTGTCCAACATTATTAACAATACCATACTAAACCCAAATTCGAACTTAAAGACTGTACCTTGTTTTCTTTTTTTTTAATTTTCATTCAGTATTCTTTTTATTAAATGTTGCTTTAGTATAGAATTGTGGCACCTTGACCTACAGTTTTAAGTCGTGATATACGCAGTCCCTCCTTTTGGATATGGGAAGTCCCCCCCCCATATAAAAATTATTCTGCCTGGTTATTTTGATCTGCTACTAAATTTGGGACAAGAATAGATTTTTTTCTAATCATAAAAAGTTCAATTGACTCTAATCCTTGAAAAAGAAAACAGGACCCATAAAATTTTGACAAACATAAAATACGTCTTTCAGCCTAACGATTATGACCCCACTTAGATGTTAGGGCAATGATTTCGAATACGGTCTGTTGCCCGACAACCTTAACATCTTATCTTGCCGTGTTCTAACTCAACACATCCGGTACAGTGTCGTAATACCGGTTGCAAGGTCTCGTGTTGGGAAAGGATACGGTCAGTTCGAGCGGCCTGCTGCCTGTTGTGTGCTCTAGCTTGAGCACGGCGTCCAGATTCCTCAGTTCGACGCTGTTACCGGATCACAGGGTCAAGTATCGGAGGATCAGGAATAAGCTGCCGGAAATTAGGCTGTGGACGATCAAAGTGCCAATATTGATGGAAATCGTTGATCGTTAGACTTGAACTAATGAATTAGCTTAACTTGGCAAGAGGTCAGGGTCCTAGAGTTAAAATACCTCGATTTTGGGACATTCGCTCCTGGATGATGTGCCAGCAGGGCATACCCATCGACTTATTGAATGTCCCAGTACAAATGAAACTCTGTCCATTCCGCGTTCAAAGTTCCTCATTCCGTGCATATTTGACCTGCTTACAGGTTTCATGAAGAGCAAAGTGTGAAATTCTGCCCAGAACTCCATAGTAGAGTTCTCCAGAAATTCCTGCAGGCAAGCTGTCGCGTGCTCTTGAGCGTTTGATTCCGATCTCGTTGATCTGATCAGACAGTGCCAGCTGGATCAAGGCCCAAACAGACGACAGCTTCTTGGTTGGAGTTCTAATCCATTTCTTGAGCACAGCGTGTGCACCTTCGAGCCTGAAGGTTGTCGTCGTGTTTCGATTGAAGAACTGATTGGTTCAGGCGTGCACGATGTTCGTGTGCCGGGGCTCTAACCATTGCTGAAGGGCATACCTCATAGCATCTTGCTCAAGGGATTTGATCGTGTGCCAATCAAGATCACCAGGTGAATTGGCTGGCGGAAGTTCGTGCAATTCGCCCTCGTTGTAATTGAACTCTGTTTTGAATTCTTCGACTCTGTCTAGATGTTCTTCGGGTGTCATTGAGTGCACGACATCTGAAAAGAACCTTTCAAATCCTTTCCACCGTTCTTCCGTTTCGTATCTGGCTTTGCAATTGACCATCAAATTCTTACATATATTTCCGAAGCAGATAATTCTGCTGGTCTCAGAATGCGGAAACTGACGATCAATTGCGTTCATCAATGCCAATTCCCAATCAGTACCAATCACAGATGGATGTCGGTTATGCAGGTAGAGAAATTTGAGGTGAGTCACTGCCTTGTCATATTTTTGCTCGTTTTCCCGGTCCAGAAAGCAACATCCTATGGTAAACGAACAGTTAAAATTATCAACACCAAGAATGTCCAAAAGAGACATTCCAAAATTGTTTGTCTTATATGTGCAATCCATGAGGAGGATATCTGGACTTTCGTTCAGCAACTCGATGGTTCGTGTATCCGCAACAAACAAGTAGTTGAGATGGCCTAAAGAGTCCTGGCTATACTCAAAGAACACACTCCCATTCGAACTTTGCTGGGTCAAATAGTTGATGAATGCTTGAGGAGTTGAAAGGCCGTGTTGGCTCGAGCGATATATCTGGGCGTTAATGTTGTAGATATCACTATGGTTGACCTCAGGTGCGTGCTCCCGGTTCTTCAAGGTTGCTACAGTCCTAGATGCCGGAATACACATGCTGAAGTTACTACGAACCAGTGCCATATCATCTTCTTTGAGACGATGATGCTCTGGGGAAGACGATGGGTCAGCGGGCTCATGATTGTGACTGATACTCTCTGTATCGATACTCCCATCTTCTGCTTGTAGAAAACAAATATCCCATGTGCCATAAGTCCTCACCCTAGCATTGCACCTGAAGGGGCAATCTGTCTTCCGAGTGAGTCGCTGTCACTTTCGACATGGTTCATCGACCTCACTGCGGTAACAACCACCCTTCTTTCAGATCAGAATCTTCATTGTTCTGCCTTTCCTCTTTGAAGAACTAGCAATTGTGATAGCATATCCGGCAGCTTTGGCATGGCCTTTTACAGCCTCGTGTATGGCTTCGAATGAAGCGTAGGAACCAGCAGGAGTAACAGAAAGAGCTGTAATAGGTGAGGGATCCATTTATATAGTTCGATAGAGGGAATTCTATGGAAATTAGTTATACTGACAAGCAATGGACGTGCTTAGAGTAGAAAGGTGTTGTCGCACATGATATTACTTCAAAGATGGTTTGAATAAGGTATGGAATCTTGGTCGTGTGAGACTGAGGTACTGCGGGGACTTTGATTGAACGAATAATACGAGATTGTGTCGCTCATGGTGCGTGTGAAGGTTGTGAGAAATTACAAAGTTCTGGTGTTGGAAAGAGCTGTAACTAGTGTACATAGACATAATATTATGATGATCACAATGATTTATTACTATAGCAACATCGAAACTAAAAGTTTTTGTAACTCGTGACAGAATTAATTTTCACCGCTCGACAGATTTGGCATTCAGAAGCGGTTAGATGGGATTTCATGGGGGGGGGACTTCCCATATCCAAAAGGGGGGGACTGCGTAAATCACGACTCACTGTTTTAATTAGTTGCATACACTTAGACTTCTCAAAGTATCTCAGTATAGTTTTTATCTGCCAAATTTGGTTTTGAACATAATTTGTAGATTTTAAGGCTCTAGACTGTGATAGGGCAGTCAAACTTGTGTTGACACAGAAGAACTACTAATGAAGTTCTTAGTTTTTGTTATCCAAAAAAACCTACATTGTAGAATCAAACTAAATTAAAAATAACTGCTGTTCAAAGTATCTTATTCCAGCTCTTTCTCGTAGCTTCTTTAAGGTCACTAGAAACTTCTGGATCAGCGTGACAAGTACCAGGAAAACCCTGACTATTAATGTCCTGATCTGGCTTAGGCCGGATTACACTAAATAGGGGCTCTGACACTATGAAATAGACTTGACGCGAATGATTACGGAAGACATGTATGTTTCGCAGCATGACTCAGCTTGATGATAGGAATACTTACTGTGCCACTACGATGAGTATTCCCAGCTCCACTCAAAATATGGGTCTCGACAGGGTATACATGCCTTCGCTAGCCTGACCTGGAAAGCTCGATAGTTGATCTATGAAAATTTATGAAAATACCTTAAAAATTTGTATGTGAAATTCCTCACGCAAAATGTATCGCAGCTTCTAATTTTGGTTCAAATAAAGTTGTGAATTTATTATTCTAATCATCCAGTTCATAATAAGTTACAGAGGCTAGTACTTTGTCGGGCCACCTTGAGCTTCATAAACGGCTTTGATCCTGCCTGGCGTAGACTCAAATAGCACTTTCAACTCCTTTTCATCCACAGCCCTTTCCCAAGCTTCTGCCACAATCCTTCGAAGCTCATCCTGCGACCTATTATTTTCCGGATCTTAATCAGGATAGGGATATGCGTTGTAGTGTTGTAACTCGGTTATGAGTAGATATAGAATTGTGAATAAGCTAGGGATAACAGAGAAGTGCAGAAGATGATAATCAGAGACTGAGGATATGAATAACTTAATTAGTGTGATCGATGATACTACTGAGGTAGACAGGACTAATAATGATTCTATTTTTCATCTAAGGGTCACGTCGCGTGCCCTTGGGCACGTGACAGTTTGGTCCCATATGGGACAAAGGACGCTAGAGCCTGAGCTCTAGTTTTTGTGACTTTCTAAGTCCTAAATACATGACTGTGCAACGTTGTATGAAGCTGCGCACATAGAAGGTGTGATGCTTATTACGAATTTAAATTTTTTGAGACCTCCCCAAGCTCTTTGCCGTGATCCACAGTCCATCTCACCCGCTCCATCTCGCCCGCTCCATCTATCCCTTTTAGAGCCCCCGATCATTTAAACCAAAATCAAAATTAAAACCAAAATTAAAACCAAAATTAAAACCAAAATTAAAACCAAAATTAAAACCAAAATTAAAAACAAAAGAAAAATAAAAACAAAAGAAAATAAATCCGCTCTCAGCGAATGCAGATTTGCTCATAAAATTTAGCCTGGCCCAGCCAATTAGTCAATGTGACAGCCCCTTCCGGTGTTCCCAGGAGCTTCGGTAGGAGTAAGCGGATAGGCCCATTCGGGCGGCCATGGCGGCGGCGAAAAATTCTACAGAAGAGAAAGTGTTTTGGAGACTTTGGTGATCCACAGAGGCAGTGCATATTTGCGTCCCTGTGATTAAAACGTGTATGGTAAGAAGCAAAATCTCCATGACCGGTCCTAGCGGCGATTACTTGACCCAGGGCTTTCCTGCTCAACAAGAGCTCTTTGGGAAAGTAAGGGGCGGTGTTAATTCCTAGTTTGACATATGATTGCGGAGCATGGTTTTCCCACCATTTCTCTCTCGCTTGACACATCTGGGATGTTTTCCACATGGCTAATGCTGCTATTGAAAGTTTCGATTGGTCATTCTGGAAGGGTGTAGACCCACCTTTCTTCGCCTCTGCGTCGGCAAGCTCATTTCCTTCGATTCCAGCGTGACTGGGTACCCAGCGCACTTTAATTTCTCCTTCACTAATGTGAGGGAGTCTTGATCGGGATTTCCAGATCTTGACAGCTTCCAAAGCATCTAAGACAATTTCTTGAGAAGATGTACTGTTATTCTTGGTTAGGAATTTCTTTGCAACCTTCAAGTTATCGATGAATATCCAAAGGTTGTTCGAGAACCTTGTTGATGGAAGAGTGATAGCCGCTTGAATGCCTCTCCGTGCTGCAAGGGCTTCCGCATCGTTTATTTCTTTGCCTTTGCCAAGGGGGAAAGCTTTAGTTAAAAATTTCCGGCCGAGTTGGAAAATGGCAAATCCACCACCTGCACTTCCGTCCGGTAGTTTGGATCCGTCTGAGTAGACAAGGATGTCAGATTGGGGTATAGTGAGTAAGAAGTCACGGAATATTTCGGCCCTTGAGCTATTTGTACCTGTTGGGCCACCGATTCGGTACAAAATATCCTTTTCTGAGTCTAATATCTCCCATGGGGGAAGCAGAAGAGGGTTTAACTGTTCCGACGCTGGAACATTTACGTATGCCCTGGAAAATCTTGTCAGTGCAGTGATTTGGAGTGACTTTTGCCCACGACGTGCCAAGGGATGGCGGGGATCCAACTTGCGGGAGCGGACGGCAGCCCTTAAAGATATATTATTTAGAGAAATTTCGGCGGTGGGAAGTCCAGCCTCCCTGAGGAGAGCAGAAGAAGGAGTTGTGCGAAATGCTGGAAGGATTGCTCTTGCAGCAGCTCTGTGCACTTTGTCTAACTTTTCAAGGTGCTGACCAATCCTGTTAGAAACTTTTTTATTCCCAACGTTCTTAGAAGCTCCAGGCCACCATGTCTCAGCTCCAAAGTGCGCGATTGGTAGAACGCTAGAAATTAGGGCTTGCCTTGATGAGTGAGGTGACACACCACGCACGGTATTTCCAAAACAGCGGAAGGTATTCGCGACCTTGAGGGCCTTTGTTGCTTGTATCTGAGCATGATATTTGAATGTTAGCTTTTTATCGAAGTGAACACCTAGCCACTTGAGATACGGGCACTCAGTACTTTCTGAGATCGAAAACCTGTCTGTCAATACCCGTGGACTGCATCCTTTGTCACGGTGCTTTATAGAGAAGTGCAGCAATTCTGACTTCGAAGAGTCAAACTCAAGCCCTTCTCCCTCGCCCCATGATAAGGCCTGATTAATCGAAGAACCAATCTTCTGAGAATTTTCTTCCAGAGTGTGGGATATTACCGGTATTGCTACGTCATCGGCGTAGCCAAAGGCTTTCTTGAGACCCTCGAGCTTATAAAGAGGGGAAGTATAGAGCATGAATAAGATGGGAGAGATTGGGGATCCTTGTGGGAGTCCGCAATTTATTGCTCTTGGCGCCCTCACTTCTCCATCAAGATGTATGCAAACCGTGCGTTCAGTAGCAAAGGATCCAATCCAGTTGCAGAGACTTGGTAGCCAGCCTTGCTCTCGAAGGCGTTTTACAAGCCTGCCAGGAAGAACTGTATCAAAAGCCTCCTTGATATCGAGTGTAGCAACAGATGCTGTCATCCCAGTAGCAAGTGCCGTCTCTACATCATGGGTCAGACAGGTAGTTAAGTCTACAGAGGACCTGAGAGGGAGCGCGCCAAATTGCTGGGTTGCTAGCACCTTGTACGTAATAGCTATCCACGACATGCGCCTTGAGATGACCCTTTCGAGTCCTTTTCCAAGCACTGAAAGGAGTGCAATGGGGCGGTACGACTGCGGGTTAGTCATATCTGACTTGTTTTGCTTTCCAATCATCGCGATAATTGCAGTGCGGAAGCATAGGAGACGATGTCCAATTTCAATGCATGCCTGGAAGAGTTTTTGGACCAAGTCTGAGATTTTGGGCCAAGCGAGGCAAAGGACTGCCGTCGGAGTTTGGTCTTTTCCTGGCATCGTATTTCCAGCCCCTAGTATTGCTCTAGATACTTCATCTGTCGTGAGATCTGGGAAAGGTAGAGACGTTGCTGGGATAGTCGGAGTTGACAGGGAGATATCTTCGACATTTGACTGATTGCACAGGAGGTTTTGGTAAAAAACCTCTCTTTTTGCTTCTAAATTGTGAGCTGGTGCCGTGTTTGGAGCGAGCGGGTTAAAGAGCGGCGGCGTCCGGAAAATTCCCTCTGACTTGCGCCACTTTGTAATGTCAAACACTTCTTTCGCATAGCTCGCATCTTCGAGTTTTTTCTGAAAGAACAAAGCCTTCGCCGTTTTAACTGTCTTCCGGAAATCTTTCTTAGTGCTGTAACTAGGAATTGAGTTGAGGGATAGCTCCCTGTATCTTTGTTTGGCTTCCCTGCAACTCTGATCCACCAAGCTTGTCCTTTGTTGGCTGGCAATGACTTTTTGGCAGAGCCAGAAAACGAGCAGTGTAGAATTCGGATTAACTCAGCTGCCATATAATCAAGACCGGGTTTAGATTTGACAAGTGGGCTTAGTCCCTCCAGGTCCTTGCTTAATAGTTCCAAAAAGGTCTTTTGATCCACGGTTGAAAATCGAAGTCTAGTTGGCGGGGGGTAGCGATTTGTTGATCGATGCGTGTGTTGTGATTGAGTGAGAATAGAAGTTGATGGAGGCCTTTTTGCACGATTTTTAATGTTATATTCTACTTGTGGAGATACTAGGGCTATTTATAAATCAATCTATCACTTCTAGATACTTTCGTTTCATCCTTCCATCTAGTTCAGTGTTCAAGACTGATTCCATGATGTTCTACATGATTCCATTCTATTTTGTACGAAAAACCCCCAGCTTGTTCCAGAAGATTCCATCAGATAACGTAGTGATCGGCAATGTTAAGGGAGCCCCTGTTCAGGCCCTTGCTTTATGCCGTGGCCAACCGAGCTAGATGTGGTTAGCGCAGATCATAACAAGATTAACTTCCAGAAGCAAAATAAGTAAAGGCAGGTGGTCAGATGTGACATCCAAATCAGCCTGAATAGAAGCGGAGATTTGCTTCGAAAAAAGCGAGTCCGTAGCAAAGCATAAATCTAGCACATTTCCTCGATTGTGAGTGGGTACATCAATTTGTGATGCAAGATTAAGCCCTTTTATTTCTAGCCAGCGAATTAATTCCCCTGTGCGCGGTGACGGAGATCCAGAGAAAAATGGATGCCAGGGGTTGTGATGGAGATTAAAGTCCCCAGCAACTAGGGTTTGGGAGAAAATTTGAGTTTCAGGCAAGGAAAGAAGACATGAAAGTCCTGCTCCCGGATTGGTAGCTCCAGGAGTGGCGTTGTAGATATTATTGACCAAGGTTTTCGGAAAATGTGAAGCTTCAACATATAGAAGGAGCAAATCTCAATTTTCATCCTGTTGATGTGATTCCGGTCGTATTTGAGTGAAAATAAGGCCCGAGTCCGTTATAGTGTATGTCATAACTCGAGGACGGGTAGACCAGTCATCGACTGGAGTGAAGCATTCAAAGGAAGGATGCTTGCAGGTTATCCTTCGGGTCAAGTCTCTGGAGACGTAGGGTTCCTGTATTAGTAAGATATCCACACGTATTTGAAAGGCAACTTGAAGAGCAAGCTCGTGCGCCACCGAGCTTCTACCAATATTGATTGAGAGGATTTTTAATGATGATTTTTTGATACTCATAATTGCATGTCTGAAGGGCTGCTATCCCGCCTTTCGCGGGGTAAATTATCCAGTGGAGCGTATTGACCCTGTGTGAGGGTGGGTGGAGATGGTTGAGAAAAGAGGGCTATTATCGCAGGTGGTGTAGAAGGCGCCACACTTGTGGCGGGTACTGTTGCATCTAAGGGGGTTGCACCCAGAACTCTACAGTGTGCCGCTTTCAGGCGTAGTCTGGCTGCCGATGCTGACCTACGAATTTCAGAAATTTGAGACTTGGAGGGAAGGGATTGATCCTTTCTAGGTCAAATAAGGCATTCCAAGGAGTCTGCAGGGTGAGGGCCATGGCAGTTCGCATACATTGGTGGGCACTGGTGTACCTTTTTTGGGTCGCATGAAGTATGTTGTCTCTCTAGATGTTGTGTCGATCCACAAAGTCTGCAGCGTGGGAGTCTAACACAAGATCTCTCATTATGCCAGCCAAAGCATTCACTGCACTGTGGGATTTTTATCTTCTTAGGGAGCAGTTTCGTTTGTATACGAATACCAAAGAGAGGGAGACTCCGTGATAGGGAAGCTGATTTCTCTGGATACAGGACTATCCAGTCTTTGAGACTCGCGTATTCTGCCTTGGCAGCATTTCGGGGCTCGAGGACGTTGACTAGGGCTACGTTGGTGAGGTCTGTGAGAGCTTCTGCGATTACAGATGCTGTTATTTTGACCAATTCGACGTCTGTGCCGTTATAGCCAGTATAGGACCATGGAATGCCTGAGAGGAGGTAGGCCTTGTGATTTGTCGGCTTTTCAACCTTGCATTGGCCGCGTGTAGAAAGATAGGTCTCAATTTCACCCATCCGCGCGTTGAGAGTTTCTTGGGCGGCGCTTGAGGTTGGACAGATGGCAAATCCAGTTTTGGTTGTTTGGATTTCCAAGACCAGCTTTTCCTTTAGAAAGTTGTTGAGTTGAAGCATAACTGCGTAAGGGGACATGCTTAGTGAAGGGTGATCTGGAGAAACCCGAACTAGCAATCGGTTATCTTCTCGAGCTGTTTTCGGTTGTGCCTGTGCATGTTGCATTTGTGGGAAACGAGATTAATGCTTTGGAGGTGCAGTGGTTGCGGCGGCAGCGTATGTTCGAGGTTTTTGCGAAGAGGCAACTGCTGGGGTTTTGTTGGGACTTTTCTTGAAAGATGGATAGGGGCTGCTTGTGAGGGTACTGCAGCAGATGAGTATCGTAAAGGCGGCCTGGGGGTGCCTCTTATATGACACTCAAAGTGCCGGCGTGCGACCATGTTTAGATCCGAGATGAAATTGTGAAAAGGTTTTTGCAGATGCTGTGGTAGGCTATTGCCACATGTTGCATCATCCAAGATGCTTGCGATATTTTGAAAGAGAAGCGTGGCTTCTTTATTCCTGGTAGTGGCGGCGGAGGTAGTTGTGAGCAGAAATTCTGTCAGCGTCTCCTCTCCACTCTTGCGAGCGAAGCTGTGTAAGGGGGGGGGGTAGTGAAGGAGGGGGAGGGGGAAGATTTGGCATGTTTGAGCGAATGCAGGATTGGATGTGGTAGACAGGACTAATACATATACATATTACATTTTCAGGATAGTACATCATATGACCAGAATTTCCAATAGCCTAACATCCTATCCTGTCCCATGATGCTACTATCTCCCGTTATGCTACTATATCGTATAATGATACCATCTCCCATAATGCTACTATGTCCCATAATGCTACCATCTCTCATTATGCTACCATGTCCTATAATGCTCCCATGTTGTACTAGTAGCACTAGGCTCCTGGTGATGATCGTAATAGCGGCTGTGCAGGGCTGTGTAATCCCTGTACGCTGTTTTAGGACTGTACATGAATATGCCGTATCCCTATAGATAGACAAGGGTATGCGCATAGTGGCTCTGACAGTCATATCACAACATGTAGTCCTTCAACTTCCAGACATGCTCTGTGTGGTTCAGGTCAGGGGAATATGGTTGCCATGTAATCGGAGAGATGTTTCTTTCCCTTAGCTCATCCATAGTTTGCCTCGCCTTATGAGGTGGGGCGTTGTCCTGCATTAGTTGTATATGTGGATGACTCGAAATCACGCCGTGGATAAGAGGTACTATCCTCTGACAATATCTATCGGCAGGTACACTACCCCACTCCTTCTCCCAAATCAAGGAAGGGCCTTTTTCGCTCCCAAAAAAGAGCCCCAAAACATCCATACAATTTTCTTCCGAATGTTGCTTATGACACATGTAGCGTCAAAATTTTCATCTATCTAGATGAAAAATTAAGGTTAAGAATCTCAAATTTCAGACAAAGTAGACGGTACTGACTTTCCTCGTGATCCAAATACTACTATGTCGTCCATCAGTCACCCAGGTCTCATCTTTCCAGAGAACCCTCATCCAATGCTCTTTATTCAAGTGAAGATGTTCTGTAAAGAACTCAAGTCTCTTTCTCATGTTTTCTGCGGAAAGTGGAGATTTCGAAGCGGAAATAAGATGGGCGTATCCCTTTGTTGACATTTTCCGTTAGATTATCTTCTCACTCACTCCAAAATGACTAAAATGTGCGTAGGCGAGCTCGAAATAGGTCAATTGACGGTGTTCTGGAGATAATGTAACAAAGTCTTCAATCTCGTCGACCTGTTCACTGCTCAAGACAAGGGGGCGACCGCTACTATTTATAGGGGAGAGATGGTCAGCCTTTGCTGCATAGCGACCCTGGTGATAGGTCACTTGGAGTCGTCGCGCGATCTTTTGGTAACTGTAGCCTTCTTGGGTCAGAATTCTCACCTGCCAATTTTTAGAGACGAAGCATGATTTGGCTCTCTTTTGACATGATAATTACTTCATTACGCTGTTCTTTTGTCACTTTTTTTGCTCTGGAACGAGCAAGAGATTGAGGTGAGGTTGATGATGGTGAAGGCGTCTGTGGACGATTCATCGTTGCAATGATTTAACTGATCCATTCTTTGGCATCCTAAATGAATTATTTAAATTCAGAATTTTTACAACTTACAATTGGAAGATTTAAGACAATTTACTGAAGTGATGGCGTCCTATTGAGATCTGTGATGGTATTGCTGAACAATAGTGGTGGGGCAGACGTTTGGGAGAAGACACTATAAACCGAGGCTAACCAGCATAAAAATGATAATCCTGACAGATAAGGCTTACATATTTTAGACTTTGAGTTAGATGTCATAGGCCCCATACACTCCCACTTTTAACCCCTAAAGCGAGATATACCCTGCACAGACCCACCTGTAATAACTTACCGAAGCAGCACAGTATACAGTAAAACTTCTCTAACACGATAGTGGGTCCCGGCATAAGTGTTGAAAATATTCATTGAAATGAATCCATTTATATTTGCAATACTTGCCCCTGCACGCAAAATGACCTGTAAGGGTAAGTGTTGCAAATATAAAAGTCCAAGTTACAATGAATATTTTCAACACTTATGCCGGGACCCACTATCGTGTTACAGAAGTTTTACTGTACTCAGATTTCATTTGCAGATACCACTACGAGAATAACGCCTGACGACATGTACCCTCTTCCGTGAATACCTACCATGGGGCAAAGCGAAAAAGACTCATGGTTATCTGAGCACGCTTTCGTCATCCTACGAATACAATATCAGCGCGAGAGAAGTGGTGTGAGGGTCTTACTAGATTCGAGCAAGCTTTCTCCTGTCTCATTGTCACGGTTAGTGTCTCTAAGTTGGCTCAGAGGATCGAAATCAGAAGTTTATATTCACTATGAGGAAAGAAAGAGAAATCTGTGAACACATGACGGCCTTTTTATAGGTTCCTCCTGCCCTGCCCATGTAATTCCACTCATGCAAACAGAGCAAACAACTTGGCGCCGTGGACGTAGTTCACGGCGATCCTCATTACAATATCCTCAAATTGTAATTATCTTGACGTTGGGCTAGACCCATTGACTGCCCCCCTGCACCCAACATTTGTTCCAATGGACGTTGATCTACATTTCGGAGTGCTAGCCATGTCAATATCTTCGCGTAGCAGGGAACGCGTTGGCAACCGTGGTCTACAGGAACCTTGCCGGCTAGCCAGCCGTTACAACTTCCCGTCTTATTTGGGATGATGGGTCAAATAGAAGGAACATTTTTCCTGGGTAATCGCCTAGATCGTCTCTTCGTCTTTATATGTTTTTCGGCTGGACCGACAAATGCACCTGCACTGTCTTCCGGAGGTCCGTCGTTTGAATCAATGGGTCCATACCTTTTCTCGAATTCATCAAGAGCTATAGTATCCTTGATGTATGCGACTGGTTCCCAAGACGGTTCCGCCCAGCCAGTAAATTTGACTAGGGCTTGTCTCATGACCCCACGCCCTCGCCGAATTGTTCTCGCCCTAAGTATTGACTCAACTTCAAACTCAGGTTCTTCAAGGTCATCTATGACCGGTGGATTTTGATTGTCGTCTCGCTTTTGGCTCGGGAAAGGGTCTGTTCCGGCCCGTTTTACTAGCTCGACGTGGAAGCGTTTATGTATGTTGCCTGGAACGTCGAGTTCTACCGTTAGTGCGTCAGGTACAGATGTTACCGTATATTTTGCGTGTAGCCATGATAACTTCTTAGAAAGCTGGGGTGTGCTGACATTCTGCAGGTTAAGCCAAACTTTGTCACCAACCTTGAATTTCTCTGGCTGTCGTCGTGATCGGTTAGCGTTTTCTTCGTAACGTTGTTGTGCTGTTGCCATGGCCGCCTGTGCGTAATCTTGTGCGTTTCTGAGCCTATTCATATACTTATCTGCCGAGAGCTTCCCCGGGTGTCGTGAAAAATCGTTAGTCGACGGTTCTGAGATTGGATTTATATCGTATCCATGTCTCAGGAAGAAAGGGCTTATTCCGCCAATAGCTGAGTTTGGCCGCGAGTTTAAGGCGATTTGGGCCATAGGCAGTAGGTTTGCCCAATTATCTTGTGCGTAACATGTAAAGGCGCGTAGGTATTTGTACATTTCTTGGTTTGCTCTTTCGCTTGCGTTAGACTGCGGGTGATAAGCCGTCGTTAAGCGTTGTGATATACCAACAGCCTTGCAGAAAAATTTCCAGAAATGGCTAAGCCAATCGCTGCCTCGGTCGCTCGTAAGAAACTTTGGAAAACCATAGTACCTGAAGTATCGGTCAATGTAGACATCAGCACATGTCTTAGCGTCCATGGTTGGCGTAGCAAACATAAAAATGTCCTTGCTCAGTCTATCTGTTATTACCATCACATTAGTGCAACCATTTGATTTGGGAAGGTTCATGACAAAGTCTATCGTTAGGTCGCTGCCAAGCCTTTCAGGTATGGGAAGCGGTTTGAGGAATCCTGCTTTAGCCTCCCGCCATACGGTTGATCGATCACAGACATCACAGTTGCGGATAAACTGACGCACGGATTCTCTCATTTTTGGCCAAAACCATCGTTGAAGCAATATGCTTACCATCGTGTCTTTGCCTGGATGGCCTGTAAGATTACTATCATGAGTCTTTTGCATAATAGCCGTTCGTAATGGTTCGTAGTTCGGTACCCAGATCCTATTTTCACGTCCTCGAAGCACGTCGTCTGCGGCCACCGTACATTCAGCAATGTTGGCTGTCATTTCTCTTGCAATATCAGGCGGAAATCCTCGTTCTCCGGATTTAACAGCGTCACGTGCAATCCTCCATTTTTCGTCTGCGTTAACCGCATTCGTCCAGTGCTGTTGTAGCTCATCGTCGTCAAAAATTCTCGTCTGAGCCGCGCCGTCGTGTTGCGCCGTCGAGTTTTTGTCGTTAGGGTTACTCGAGTGTGCAGAAATCTTTGGAAGTAGTTGCATTATACGTCCTGCCGTCCGTTCGTCGTCAAATTTCGTTGGTTTGTCTTGGTCCCGCCGTGAAAGAGCATCGGGTCGTTCACACGTCTTCCCTGGTCTCCATTTTAACTCAAAGTTGAAACGTTGCAAAACATCATTATAGCGAACCTGCCTTTCGTTTAGGAGACGCTTCGTAGTGAAGAATTTAAGGTTCTTGTGATCTGTTAAAATCACGAACGGCTTGGATACCGATGTCAACTCGGCTTGCCATTCCTGCAGGCATGAGATTATTGCATGCATTTCTTTATCGTGGATGGGGTAATTAACCTCTGCACTGTTCAACCTCTTCGAATGGTAGGCCACTGGCCGTAGTCTATTTTGGTCGTCTATTTGAGAGAGACATCCACCCAGGGCATACCCCGAGCAATCAGCTTCTAGAACAGTTTCTCTATCTGGGTCCCACTGGGCTAGGACCGGCTCAGAAGCGAATATACGTTTTAATAACTCAAAGGCTTCGTTTTCTCTCGGTCCCCATTTCCACTCAGTCGCCTTCTTTGTCAATTCTATTAATGGTGCCGCTATATCTGAAAACCCATCAACAAAGCAGCGGTAAAAATTGGCGAAGCCTAAAAATGACCTAACGCCTTTGACTGACGAAGGCGCCTTCCAGTCTAGAATTGCCTTCACCTTTATGGGGTCAACTGTGATTCCTTTTCCAGCACGGACAATAAACCCCAAGTATTTAACCTCTCGCGCAAGGAATTCACATTTATCTATGTCCAAATAAAGACCTGCTTTATCCAGCCGGGAAAGTATTTTTCGGACTGTATTCCAATGGTCGCTTTGGGAGCCATCCGTGTATGCTAGCACATCGTCCATGTAGGCTGTTGCATCCTTGTCCAAGTGTTCGCGTAAATGCTCGTTAATGTAACGTTGGAAGGTGGCTGGTGCGTTGACAAGTCCAAACGGGGTAACCAACCACTCAAACAGTCCTAGACGGCATCGAAAAGCAGTTGCCCATTCATCTCCTTGTCGAATGCGTATTCGGTGAAATGCTGATTTCACATCCAACTTTGTGAACCACTTCGCCTTTGATAGCTGTCTTAGCGTTTCCTTGAAGAGAGGAAGTGGATACCTGTCGGGTACCGTAATTGCATTTAGACCCCGGTAGTCCACGCAGAAACGAAGCCCCCCATTAGGTTTCTTTGCGAATAAAACTGGGGCTGCAGCCGGTGAGCTACTAGGCCGTATCCATCCTTTTGCAGAGAGTTCCGTTAATGTCTTTCGGAGAACCAGGAGTTCTTCTCTTGACATACTATAGAGCGGGCCCCATGGTGGTTGCGCCGGCTTGCCGTCTTCAGAGCGTAGGTTAATGGCATGATCTAAATGGCCTCTAAGCGGTGGTAATTCGTCTGCTCCATTTTCATCGGCGAATAAGTGGGCAAAGTCCTTTATCTGACTGGGTAGCTGACGACGGGCTTGGTCTAATGATAACCGAGGCTTCGGACGCAATGCCTTATTAATATCTTCCAATGATGCCTTGCACACTGGGACCGTTTGCATAATATTTGCCATTTCGTCGACGGTCATCGCCTTTGGTTTTCGGGCTCTGAATTCTTGTCCCCAACGTTTGACACTCTGAACATACGCGCCTAGCTTACGGAGATGGATTCGTTGATCTCTTGAATGTATGACTGCGTCTTGGTCTTCCAGCCATTTTCCCCTAGAATTAGATGGTGTGTGCTTCCAGGCACGACGTAGAGTGTTAACCGCGGCGTTACGTATCCATCCAGGTCCAATGAAACGAGGGTTATGTGGCGAACTATGGGCTTATGTTTAGTAGTATTTTCTGCTGTTTCTAAGGGACGGGGGAAAATGGGGATGCGCGGTAGATTTAGTCTGTTGGTTAAATTCTCGCTGATGATGCCGGTACACAGACATCCATTATCTATTAAGGCTTGCACCATAGTCACATCATTAATTAAGGCGTTCACGAGAAATGGAGGTGACAACATTTTATATTCAGATCTAAAGTCTACCTTACACTCTTGAGGGCGACGTTCCCCAAGAGTTACTAGTTTTCCGACCCGTCCGGTCGTTGGTCCACATCTAACTCGTCATACAACCGCTCGTCAATTGGTTCGACTGCGTTAGCCCTCAAGTTGCCCCTAGGGTTAATGGCGGGTAAAAGGGGACATGTACGTGTGTTGCACCCTCTTCTTTCACATCGAAAGCATCTACGTTCGTTACGTAACCTTCGTATCGTGTCTGGAGATTTCCACCTAGAACGCCTGATGACGTTATTCGGCAGTTCCTCAATCTCAGCCCCAGCCTCTGGTGCGTTTTGCTCACGTGTAGCTTGACCTGGGCGGGTTGCGTTGACTCCTCCCATAATGACATCACCCTGTGCGTCAAATCGCCCAATATTTTGTCGACCGACATTACGTGCCCTATCTCTTATAGGAAGTTCTAATGGGCGTCCTGGTAGGTAAGTGTTTACATTTTCTCTGGGGAGCCCTCGCCGTCCGCGAGTGTTTACCTCTTCGACTTGCTGAGATATCTGGCTAACGATCCTTACCCATTCCGCGTAATCGTCTCTGGGCAGGAGGTGGTTGCCTGATAAAGCTCTTCTAATGTTTTCGTTTAGCGCGTTGCGAAGCATCGTAATTTTAGAACGATCGCTCCAAATATCACCCTCAGCTTCCGTTAACTTACTAGCCCATGATGTGAAGAAAGAGGACCATCTCTGGGACTCTCCCATTTTCATAGCGTACAGTTCATCACATGCTTTATCGGATCGCGTGCCATCTAAATTGCCACGATCAAGGAAGTTGATAAAGTCTTCAGGGCGACGAGTACCACCTATGCCTCCAGCGTCGTAGAATGCTCCTGCTTTCGTCTTTGCCTCGCCCTTGAGTGAAGTGTAGATTAGTAAGAATGCCCTAGTGTCAGTGTAACGGAAAGCATTCCAATCCATCTTGAATATATCTAGCACTGCTTGACGCCAGGCAGGGTAATGGCTTCGGTTGCCATCGTAGGGAGGAAGTTCAGTGGGCTGGAATCTTAATTGCTCGGCTGGGGCTGGATCCTTCTCAATCACTACACCTTGCTCCATTGGATATGGACGTCTGACCATCGCGGCCCTTAATTCATCAATCTGATTCTGCAAGGAGGTAAGCCGCTCATCGTCCCCTTCGGCATCACTCATAGGATCATGAAACGTCGATATTTAGATAAATAAATTAGACACAAATTAAGCCCTCGGCACGTTGGTGAATTATACAGTCAACTAACAAAAAGGAACAATCGACAGCTGTAGCAACCAAAATCGTAAAACGTAAATATGAGTATAGGAAAATAAATTATAAGAAAAAAAAAAAAAGATTTATAAATTTAAACATATGAGAGAGATAGTGCGTATTAACAGAGAACCAAGCAAGACCTGAACAAATATGGAAGACGATGGGACAATAGGATGATCAATAGTTCGTACAAAGATTAGATGAAAACGTTCGTGCAATACCCCGAGTGCCGTACGTGAATGAGGATAGTGATAATATGTCACGGTTAGTGTCTTTAAGTTGGCTCAGAGGATCGAAATCAGAAGTTTATATTCACTATGAGGAAAGAAAGAGAAATCTGTGAACACATGACGGCCTTTTTATAGGTTCCTCCTGCCCTGCCCATGTAATTCCACTCATGCAAACAGAGCAAACAACTTGGCGCCGTGGACGTAGTTCACGGCGATCCTCATTACAATATCCTCAAATTGTAATTATCTTGACGTTGGGCTAGACCCATTGACTGCCCCCCTGCACCCAACATTTGTTCCAATGGACGTTGATCTACATTTCGGAGTGCTAGCCATGTCAATATCTTCGCGTAGCAGGGACCGCGTTGGCAACCGTGGTCTACAGGAACCTTGCCGGCTAGCCAGCCGTTACACTCATATAGGGTATATGTCCAAGCTACCCAGACTCTAATTGGGAGAATGGCCCAGACGGTGTACCACTGCACCATTTGACCCTGAGTTTGAACTAATACCAGTACATAGGTGATTGATCAAAACAATGGAATTAAAATAGACTAGTGAAAAAGAATTAAGGGTCTGTGAGATATCGGGGAAAATTTTTGGGTTTTACTATCCAATTTGAGTAGCTCGGATATTTGAAGTATGACTTTGAATCTTCTGAGTAAATATTATTGTTAAGCATACACCTTAGCAATCATTGCTTATGGACTCCGAATTAATCATGCTTTTAAACCTGCGAGAATGCTTGTTTGGTAGAAGTCGTAGTTAGATTTTTGGCACTTTTGTTACCCAAACGATATCTATTGAACTGATTTTAGTAAAAAAAACTAAAAATTTATGGAGTGAGTCTGTTATGCTATATATTAGGAAAATAAATCACCAGCGAATATTGAGGGGAATGTTTACATTAAAAAATAATCATATATTTTGTAAAACATTGTTGCAGAACTTTGTTTGGGAACCCATGTCTGCAGCATAGTGCGACGATTCTAAATTTGCTCGATTTCCTCTAAGAGGATTATGCTGCCTTCCACTGCTTTCATGGCTTTTGCAACAAACTTTGTATTTCCATGGTCAGCTTGGTCATTTAGACACTTCATTAATTGCTGGATTTCCTGGTTGAATTCTTAAAAAGTAGGCTGCACCGAAAACTCGTCCTCTAAAGATACAAGTTGATCATTGTTGATCGAAACATCGACTATTTTTCACCTGCTATAGCACTAGTGCTGAGTTGAACGGGTTTGTAATAACAATTGTTACCGTGATTGTATTCCAGCGTGTAAAGCTTCTACTTTTTACAAGCTAAAGAGAACGAGTGTTTATCTACAACACGCTACGCGCGTGATTCACGTGACCCATGTCCCAACACTGGGAACTCTTTAATTAATGAAAAAAAACACACAATATTCAATGAGCATCATCTCGCTCAACCCAGCCTTTGACCCTTATCCTTAGTTCATTCGTATCGATTAGGTTTTCTAGAGCTCTGTTAGGGTCTATCTTCGTCATCGCGTCAGCGGGATTATCATCCCCATTGATCTATCTGATTTCGGATAGTTCCCTTTGTTCATATGATTTCGGATAGTTCCCTTTGTTCATATGATTCTCTGATAGCCATGATATCGACCATTAAACGTTTTTCATGGGTAGTTCCCAACTTGACCATACATTTGTACAAAGAAAAAGAATCTGTACAAATGATTGTGGGGATATTTTTAAAACTGAGCTGGTTCATAATCATTTTAAGCGTAGTATTAATGGCAATAGTAATATCAATGCCATTTACAATTGCGTAGAGCTCAGAAACTAGCACGCTTCGAGTTACTCGTCTGCACTTAATTGAGCTCCAGTGTATGATATTCCCTCTAATATTGAAGGCGTTAGGATTTTTACCATCTTCTTTTGTTTGATTTGTCTTATTTGCCATTACAATAACGTATCCGATTTGAGAACTAGAATCTTTATTGTTGGCAAATGAACCATCAATAAAAACCATTAATTTTGGTGACGCTAGATGGATTGGGACGAAGCGGATTCCTCGGTCTTTGTTATTGATTTGCCATTGTAATCTTTTGTTCAGAGCTTTTGCGTCCAAATCAGTCGGATCTTGGTTTTGGGCCGCGACAGAAAGGTCAAATGCGGCTTCTGGTTGACAGACAGAGGCTATATATGCGCCACGAGCTTGTTGTTTAATATAGCTCTGTTTAAAACGATTTCTTCCGTTAACTAATTTGAGCTTATCACCTTGGTTCTTTGGAGTGAGAGAAATACTGTTTCCGTGGTCAAAAATTTTTCCTCCATTAAATAAGAGGGGCTTTTGGAATGATAGAATTTCAATGGGTTTAGCTTGAATTCCAGCCTTTCGCAATTCATTTTCTTCCAAGGTGGCGAAAGCTTCATTTCCGACAAATAAAGTATCATCTGTCTGTAATCCAACAAGTCCAAATACTTTAGGGTTTTGAGTTAAAAATAAGCACGGGTCGAAAGTAGAGGGAACCATGGAAAGATTAGTGCGGTGATGTCCTTGATATGTGGAAAACCAATGAGTTCCTGCCTCCGGTATTCCATAAAGGGGCTTTTTAATTCTCATTACGGTGTTATCCGGAAGTAAGGTAGATAACTCTTTCGGAGGTCTCGCGATGATTTGCCGATTTAACGTGGTATTCGATTGAACATAGGCCTGGGAGACATCACGAAGATAAAGTTTACAACTTTTGTGGAGAGATGCAGCAAGGGATAGGATTATACGCTGATTTACGCGTTGTATCGTAGGTGACTGTGTTAAAATTGATTTCTTTTCCTTGTTGTTGTACGCTTGAATAACAAGCCTTGATTTTTCAAATGGACTTGGAGTTGCTTTGCCTTTTATTTTGTCGACAAACCTTGATTTGAAGATTCTGACCCCTTGCATGGTATTCGGATCGTACGGAACAAACTCAAATACACCCTTCTTTATTAAGCCATTGATTTCTAGCTTCCTCGATTCTTGAAATGGCTCACCACCAGTCTTTATAATATTTTGGGCCCTTAATTTCCGAGATAGATCTTTGTCAAGTACTTCCTTGTTGGAGATAAGAGCTGTAGTAACTGGGGTTTGTTGAAGGTATACAGTTACTCCGTTATTGCGGAATCAAGCCAGTAATTGACATTGGCGTTGCGGATGCTCCCTTCGATTATTTTCAGTATTTTGCTTTTCATTACTATCATTATCATTATCATTATCATTGTCGTTGTGAATGTTGTCATTAAATTCATCATCGTTATCAAGATTATTTTTGAGGCTATTATTCGTATTTTCTGGACTTAATTTGCTGAAGTAAGGTTTTACAACAGTGGTACGGAATGTGACAGGGCCACTTGACATATCCACGGTACATGATTCACCGTCAATTGATATGAGTTTATATGGTCCGGTCCAAGCCTTTTAGTTTTCACGCCAGACTAGGACGTCAGAATTAAGAGGTAGATGCAGCAAATTATGTGTCCGGGGACCATTTCGGGTGCGAAGAGCATCTTTGTGTCGGTATATCACCGGTAATGTGATGTGCTAGCACAAAAGATTGGGTAATCAAGTTGGTACAAAATGTTGTTTTTCTATATTCATTTCTCTCTCTCCTTGACGCGAATTACGACTCTATGAACATTCTACGGTTTCGCACTAGTTTTGTCACGTGATACACTATATTTCCATATTGCCATCCCAAAACGCCAATATTCACACACTTTGACATCACGGAGTGTGTGGAGCCACCGAACCTCTTTCATTACGGATTTAATAGCCGCTGCCCGCTGCGATACCGAGGGAGCAGGGGGGTCCAGATTGCTCATCCGAGGGTACGCACCAAAGACCAGTAATGTTGGTACAATGCCATCAGGTCCTGCTGTGTCATTTACAGCCTTGATCGCCATCTGTAATAATATGTCTTTGGAAATACCTGCTTCTTTTAACTCCTCAGAAATTATTGCATATGCCCGACGCAAGGGAGCATGGTAACGCTCTACAATCCCAACCGATTGATGGGCTTCGACGGGTACTTCTTTAATGTCGATGGACATTAAGGCTGCGTGTTGGCGAAACTCAGACGATGCAAAATTTGATCCAGCATCATGGACGTTTATATCAGGAGGACCAATGTAGACGTCGATCCAGCAAGCGCGCAAAGCATCCCAAGTATGTTGAGCAGTCATATTCTTTAACCACTTTGCAGATCCAAAGCATGTTGCTTCATCCACTACATGGAGTAGAGGTTGCCCATTAATATACATCACATCAGCATATACCACGTGATTTAAATCACTATCATCACGAATAGCAAATTTGAAACGCCCGGGAGATTTTCCCTGGACTTGACATGAATGGCAGTACTTTGTTAAGCGCTGAATAGTTTGGATGTCAAAGTCTTGACCCGAACGTTTGAGTATACGTTGAAATCGGCGGATAGAAGGGTGGCCAGACCTTCGATGAAGCTGACGTAGTTCGGTTTCGGATAGATGGCATTCGTCAAGCTCCAGTAGATTCGTATATGTATGTATAAGTGCCGTTTCTAGGTTATTTAAAAGAATAAAGGGGTGCCCATATTTGCGGATTACCGGCACTCTTTTATCTCCCTGAAGTAAGACGTTTTGTAAATTGTCAAATTTGACTCTCATTTTATCCATATCTTGAAGACAGAGCAAAAAGGGAGTTTCAGCTACGACAACATGGAATTTTATGAGTCCGATTGGCGAACGGAGCTTAATTGTTCCGATTGATGATGTAGAACCAATCCCAAATTTAACTGTAGCCTGACCAGCTGTTGATTTGTCAAGTTCAATATTTGGATGGATCGTCTTTAATGCTAAAAATTGATTCTTCCCAGCTGTAGACCAGCGAGTAGCCCCCGTGTCAAGCATTATTCTCTCAAGCTTAGTTTTCGTGTATCTTGCGCTAGCCACATAAGTATTTGAGTACTCATCCTGTGGTCTAAGTTTAGTGAGGGCATGTTGAGTTGAAGAGTTATTGAGCTGGGTGAGAGTGTCAATTCCATCGATATGGCCAAAAGAGGTTAGATAACAATCTTGTTCCTCAGAGTTGTTCGTTTCATCATCAAATTCCATATCCATTAGAAAACCTTGAATATGGCAAAATTTAATGTCTTCATCTTCAGCTTCTAGATCAATTTCGTCCTCGAGACCTTCAAATTCCGTAACATATTGCTGCATGTGGTTACCCAAGTGACGCTTGAATTTATGAATCGCCTAGTTGCGCTCGTCTTCAGTATGCTTTGTGGACCAGCAGCCAATTTTACGGCATACGAAACATTTCTTTTGAGAACCCTTATTTTCATGGCTGGTCACAAGTTTTGGTTTGTTGCGGGTTTGCTTGTCAATGTTATATTTTCGGTCAGCCAAAAATGATTGATTTTCTGCGTCGTCATCAATTAATGAGCTGTAGTTCGAAATAGAAGATCGGATATCGTTGCATAAGGCTTCGAAGCACGACGCAGGTTTGAAATAAGCAAAAGCACATGCTTTAAAGCCTTGACAGGAGTTAATTAATCGATCTCTTAGACAATTTTCTGTATGATATTCTGTAGAGAGACCCCGCTGCACCTCCTGTAGCTCTTCTAATATTGACTCAAAGCAATCAATTAACGGTCTATTTTCATTTTTTCGAACGGAATGTTTAAGAGATATTGTGTTCCATTTAGAAAGCATTGCTTGTCTTCTTTGGTTTGTCTCAAAATGGGTTTTAACCATAGTTATCATCGTGTCTAAAGAATAGCCGCGACCTATAACTTTATCATAAGAGAAGTCACGAGCTTCCCCTTTTAACATTGTCGAAAATGCGTCATCAACACAATCAGGAGGAACACCCGATTTTCTGCAGAGATCATAAAAATTAGCAAGCTTTAAATCGAAGCTATCCATGCCGCCACTGTATTTTTGATCAGGTTCGTAAATTTTTACCAAGTTTCCTAGTTCGCGTCCAAAATTTCCAGGTGTGAAAACTTGGGAAGACACTGCCGGTTGTACTTGTGATTTGCCTTTCCTTCAAATTTTTGATATGTGTCGCTATATTTTTCGGTCGGTTCTTGTTTCAAAGTGCTGGGCACCATTTCTTGCTGAGGATCAATATTTTGTCTTTGCGTAGATCGGTCGGGAGGAGACGTTGATAGATGAACCAAGCTTGAATGTCTGGAGTTAAACTTTTCTCGCATCTGTTCCTTGACTTGATCAACTGTCCATTTGTGCGGCTCAGATTTGTTCACAACATGTATGAGTTCACCAGCGATAGAAATAAGTTTTCCTTTTCGAACCTAAACCCCATTTTTGCGAAGCAAATCGCGAAGCTCTATGATGCAGCTCTTGTTGGCTTTTTCAAAATTTCCTTCATCCACCCCTCAAAATCCTCACCAAATGCTTCCCAGAGCGAATCATCCCTGAATTTTCGACGCTTATATTCTTCAATAGACCATGAGATAAATCTATTGACAACAGGCTCGGTCAAAGTTATTGGGTTGCTGATGTCGATATTTTTCCCATAATTTTCGACGTACTGTGCATCTATCGTCATTTGGGGTTACTGTATACAGACCCATTTTAATTATGACGTAATCCCATACTGTAAATATTCAGCTCGGCAGCTAGTGTTGAGGAGGATATACACAGGAGAGACTACTCAACGAGCTTGCTGTTGCCAATACATATATTGTGTGACAGTACGAGCCCAGAGGTGTGATCCTGTTAAGTCTAAGATACACAAAAATAGCTATTTTTGTTGGGAAACCCCCATACATATAATAGAATCGAATTTCACATCGTTCAGCTCTTTGAAGACAAGATGACAAACCCAAAGAGTGACGTTCAAGAAGAACTCTCGGTTTATCCACCATTTGGAGTGGCTGGCATGCCTTTGTTGAATCCGACCTCCTTGGGACTTAACAAACGCATCAATGAAATGGGCGACAACATTGATCAAGCTCTTGAGGGGATACGAAAAGACATCGGCAATCTAACAGCTGATGTAAATCAAACTAAAACCAACGTAGCTGAAATCCTGCGCATTCTGAAAACTAATTCTGTCAACACAGAAACCAAAGCTGAAGAAACAAACAAGCAGGAGATCAAAAGTGGAATCGACAAGAACAAAGAAAAAGAATCGCCGAAATTGGAACCACTTATCGAAAGAAAGTACTATCCGAATGGTGCATTAAACCTGCACCCAAAGAGGAATTGTTCGTTTTCAACGAGGGAGGAAAAGTAAGTGCGAGAAATCTGGCCTCAAATTGTTCTGCCTCACGAAGTTGAAGGTTACGGCGAAGCTGCCGACAAAAACAAAGTCGCATTACCAAGCCATCTCCGTTTAGTTCGGGCCGATAGAAAGGTGTTTAAAAAGCTAGGTGATATACAAGATCTACTTCGAATAGCGTTGGTGCCATACCGTTTGTGACCGAAAAGAGTAGCTTCCGAATTAAGTGGTGATTTTCAGCAGGTGTCAATATGGGTGAACAGGTGGCAAGTCTCTTGGGTAGAGCTTGTTATGGCCATAATAAACGTTCTGCGACATCATGGTTGTCTATTCGACTCAGTGACCAGCTTCACGATGCTCCTTCCGCACCGTGATGAAGCTTACATTAATTTCGCATGGCGTTTGAGGGATGCGTTTTACATGCTGCGTTTGGAACAACAGGAAATGAAAGGGATTTGGCATGTGTTAGTGGGAAAGCTGCAGGAATACCTGCCATCGACATGGCTATCGATCTGTGACTTGGTGCAACCGGGTATGCACGCCAGTGAACTCAACGAGCTGGTAGTGCAACTGGCCCAACTAGTGACACGGGTTGCGGTGGAGAGTAGAATTTACAGCATACCTGAAGTTACAGTTAACCTCGAAGGACACTCGGCTCCTCATTATGAGCTCAAAGTTTCGGAATCTACACCGTCAAAACCAGGTGTGGCACAGATTGTCCAACCAAACGCAGTTGCTACACGAACCCAAATCTCGGATCCGCAAAATGATGACCGAATGGTTTTCCCGACAAATGAACCGCGCATAACTCAAGACAACTACGCCGCGCAATAAAAGGATAACACATGTTTCAATTGTGGAAAAACTGGACACTGGGCAATGAATTGTCGAAGCAAAAATAAACAAATGAACACTGTCAAAACAGCCGAAGGTGAAGAGGTCACGATAAAAGGAAAGTTGTTCAAGTCCCCGAAATTCGCACAAAAATAGCTATTTTTGTGTATCTTAGACTTAACAGGATCACACCTCTGGGCTCGTACTGTCACACAATATATGTATTGGCAACAGCAAGCTCGTTGAGTAGTCTCTCCTGTGTATATCCTCCTCAACACTAGCTGCCGAGCTGAATATTTACAGTATGGGATTACGTCATAATTAAAATGGGTCTGTATACAGTAACCCCAAATGACCACAGATGCACAGTACCACTGCAACATCCGACCCGATTCAGTATATGTATAGCATACGTAATTACCCTGATATAATCCCAGAACGTGTCTCGCCAAATAACCTTGCGCGTCAAATTTCATAAAACTTGAAACCTCAGTTTCTACTTGGTTTCAGCATGTGAGATATATACGCCAATCTGCAGGACAAAGATAACCCTTACAGTCGCTCCTGGTTTAACCTCCACAATATCGTCAAAGTAAGACAGAGAATGATATTTTTAAAAATTTAGACTATTATCAGAAAAAAGCCCTGCAAGAGCCGGAGATGGTTTCGTGGGAATTATTAATTATGACTGGGTGACTGACCAAGTTTTAGAATCTACCGGACGTAGAGAAGGAGGTAATTCGAAACGGCTTAAGAACAGTCTGTTCTACAAACTCTTCAGACAAATGTATATGCAAAAATGTTTGGATTCAACACATCAACATTGGCTACTATAGCCTATTCAACCAGATCAGCTCACGCCTTGAAGGCGTGCAGTTCTTTTATCGCTTGTTTTGTCTCTCAATATACTTGTCAAGCTCCGAATTTTAATCACAGCGATACACAGTTTCAGGCAAAGCTAGAGCTTCTTGATGGAGTTTGGTCTACCAAAATTAGAGGCGAAGGCCAAACACAACTCTCACCAAGTCTGGGAGCCAATTTCATTTTCTGGGCCGACTATTCCAGAAACTCGATTCGAGCCAGCCATCCCCACTTCAGACAGTCCTCAGGTTCCATATCGAGATATCGAAGACGATGAAGGAAATGAGGAGTCGCCGGCTGATGCAAACAATGGTCCACCACCCTATGAACCGATTTACGATTACCTTCGCCACTACCATATTCCGCAGTACACAATATTTCCTCCCCCTGATCCCTTTTACCAGGATCTGTCAAATCAAAATTACAGCGAAAGGCCTTTTTTTGTGCATATTTCAGATCCTGAAAGCTCCTCGCTGCCTTTATTAGATGACACACAATTGCAAGACGAATTGGGTCTTGGAATTATTGATGACGATAATTATAATGATCCAGAAACAGCCGAAGAACGACTTGAGATCGAAGAGTTCGTGAAGTGGGTGATTATTATGATGACAGTGAGCTTTACAATTGCATCGGTGGGAACTGCATTCGACTGGGGGAGACCATAACTTTGAAGTAATTTTCGGTATTTCAGGCTTAAAGCTATTCTACAACTTATATAATACAGCAACTAAAGTGTTAGTTTTCAAGGTATTAGCCGTAGCTTTTAATTGTATCTTAGACGGTTAACTACTAAATGACTCTATTTAAAACTCTAGAGAAATCGCCACCTCATATTCAAATATATGTTTCTGTCGCTGGTTGGTTCACGGAAGGTGAAATTTCAAAACTGTGGCTAGCTTCGTGATCATCATCATTTATTTGAACCAAGTGTTAATGTCAGAATTGCTGAGTCATCTAGCGTGTCTTGGCACACACATACATGTAACATAACTTCTGATGACACACTACCCTAATATACTTACGCCTCACCCTCTGTAATCTACCTGAATTCACACACATACACACTGGTGATTTTTAACTCAAGCTATCGCGCACAAGAAGATATACAAGAAAATAACGCCGCAGCTCCCTTGAGAGACTGCTGAATGGCCCCCCACCCAAACACACGCAAATCCTACGTCCCAGAACGTCAAAATGGTCAACATCCGGCCTATCACCTCTCTCACTACACCCACGCCCTCCACACAACCAAGCTCTTTCGAAAAGAGCATGACCGAATTCTTAGATGCCGAAGCCCACAAGCTGCAACAGTGGATGGCAGAGGCGAGACTCATAATCAGCAGATTCTGCAGATTACTTGATGAAATCACAGACGAAGAGCTGCGCAGGGAGACCGAAATCGCAGCGGCTAGTCTAAATGACCAGATTGCAAACCTTTTGGCAGGCAGATAACGTCACCCTGCACCAATAAATCATCCTGCTGTCAGCACATAGCCTACACGCACAGAGGAGCCAGCTGTCCTCCATGCCGCCCAACCTCGCGCGCAGCGACGACCTGCCAAGACCACAAGCGCCCCAGTCGTACCCCCAGCTGCGGCCGCCCCGTGAAGACCTTCGCAAATGGCTAAACCACCAGCACTCCCAGCAGAGAATTTGTGGACAGAGGTTTCCCGAAAAAAGGCTACGAAGCCAAAGCAAACGCCGCCAATCCCGACAACTGCGACCCCAGCGCGACCAAGTCAACCTCCTGGTAGGAGAAAGAGACCTGATGCCGCCCGGCCCGACGAGCGACTTTTCCTCAGGCTGCGTGAAAGACACCCATGCCGACCAATGTCGCCATATCACGTGAAACTGAGCCTTGCAGCAAAACAAAGAGTAACAAGCGCGTCCATTCAGATGGTCACGGTGGTCAACTCAGGATTTGCCATCACAGCTGCAAACAAGGCAGCCAGAAATCGTCTCCTGGAAGAGGTGCACCGCCTCGAGAGGTAAGCAGGAGAGGCAGATGGGACAACAGGTGAAAACCCTGAGGCAAACCTCCCAACGCGAGGTCTCAAGCTGGAGGCAGCATCAAAATGGACGCCGGTACTTGCTCCTAATGTCCCTGACTATCTCCATACATTGGAGCGCCCAACCACCGTGTCGAAACAAGGCGTAACAATCAGTTTCCAACATGTTTCCGTTCCGGTTACCAAGGAAATGGTCATGGAAGATGCTGCCCTTAAAACCGGTGCAACCCCCATCTCTGCACGCGCTCTTACCTCCAGCAGCGGACGACCAGCAAACGACTGGGTGATCCACTTCCCCACGGGCACTCCCAAACTCGGGGAGCGACTCTTTGAGACCAGCAGCCGTCTCACAGCATTCCACCGCCAACCACGAATTGCACAGTGCAACCAATGCTGGGGCTACTATCCGGCAAAGATCTGCTCCAGAGCAGAATAATGCATCAGATGCGGCTCACTGGAGCACAAATCCGAGACATGAAAGCAAGAGATCCTCCGTTGCATCAATTTTCATGGACCCCACAGAGCCAACGATCCAAATTGCATAGCACGCCCAGCCCGTGTGAACGGAAAGACTCACCCTCTATGAGGGTTAGAGCCCTTGTTGGAATTCGGGCCCTGGCCCTTGAATAATTATGCCACTGTCCGTGCAGTGCTAGCTTGTGTACATGTATGTGACGGCTTGCTAGCCGATTGCTTCCTGTAGCCTACGCTGACTAAGCGTAGGCTATGATTATTGTAAGAGGCTCAACTCGAATAACTCAAAAGTGAGGTTCTAAAATTGTAAATTAAATAACTAAGAAGTGCATGGAGATTATCTATAAGAGAAGAGCGCAGATTTAAGTAGTTATCCCGATCTATCACCCCCGAAGCCTTCTGAACGCCATAGAATTAGAACTTGCAATAACCTATTGAAGATGCTAGAATAATCTCCACGCCTTAGGATGCCAACAAACCGTTTTAGAACTTTCTGGAAGCTTTCTTAATATTCCCCAACTAGGTCCTGGCCCTGCGGGCCTGCGCTTCGCTCCGGGGCAGGGTTCCTCGCGTCGCTTCGGAGATGGGCGTTTGGGTGTGGGAGCAAGATCTATGTAAAAGATCCAATCAGCGTTGGGTAAAACAATCTTGGGATCCACATTTAGTCTGACGGGCTTTAGTCAGCCTGAACGACGCTCCGTGGGCCAATGGAACGACTTCATTCTATCTCCCACCGCCCAATCAGCGACGGGTAAATTTATCTCGGGATCCACAATTGCGCTGATGGGCTTTGTCAGCGAAACGACGCCCCCGAGCCAATCACGCAAGTCCGTGCTCTGCCATTTCTGGGCGGTCAGACGAAATGACGTCGCTCCTCGCCTGGCCGACCAACCATCAGCCTCCCCCTCGCCCGCAGCCTGTAACAGCTGGTAAGCTGGTTTATCCCTGTAGCCCATGCTGTCCATAGGCATCACAGACTCTACAAGGATAGTGCATCGTACCAGGTCAGTGCGCATAAGTAGCGGGTCTCTTCGCTTGAAACACTAGGGGCTCTAGATACGCAATGCCTCCCTCAAACAATAGACCTAAGCTTACTGGTACCTGGAACTTGCTGATACAGGAGGTTCACGGAGGCATGAGAATCTCAGAAGTCTACGATGACACTGAAGCCAGGGGAGTTGTCTGGGCTGAGGAGGATTGTAGTATATATATTTGTAAAGCAGCAACGTAGTTACTCCTCCATAGATTCGAATATTAACTACCTCTAATCATCTAGCTGCGCAAGCGCTCTTGACTAGACTGTGACACAGCCAATCGCCTCCGCGTAAAACTAAAATCCGGATCCACAAATGCTGTAATATTATACTAGGTCCTGGCCCTGCGGCCCTGCGCTTCGCTCCGGGGCAGGGTTCCTCGCGTCGCTTCGGAAGTGAGCGGCTGAAGTGGTTGGCTATGTTGAGTTGTGATATGGTTAGTGGGAGTAAGTCTGTGGAGGTTTACAGGTCTTTGTTACATGAAGCGGAGGCTGGAAGTTAGATATTAGATAATACGATAACTTTGCTTCACATTGGACATGTCGGTTGATTGAAGTTGTGGGTGATGGAGTGGTTCACGTAAAGTGGAGAGGCAATATTCGTTAAGTTAGACTACGTTAGGCGGCATTGTTCACATGCTTGAAGGGGAAGATTTTGCCTTCAGTGAGGTCAGATGAGAAGCGTAGAGTATGTAGCTTCCAACTGTTCTTACGTGGCGTTTAAATTTTTGAATCAATCCCAAGTAAAGTTGGTTTATACTCAAGATGAAGAACAGCACATATACGTCTTTGGGATCCTTTCGATAACTTGTAAATGGGAAGTCGGTTAGTAAATTGCGTCACATAAAGATGTCGATCAAAGAGCTTGTCTACAATGCAAGTTTTACTATCTTCATGGGTGCAGTTAGTTCTTCGATGTCAAGGTATGAAACAATTCATCAAGCTATGAATGAGTACTAATCAGTTTGCGCGAGGCAAAAAATAGTTATTTCAGATTACGGTTTACTTGATTCACATGAATTGAAAGTGATGCTTTTGCCTTTATCAGAGCCAGATGAGAAGCGTGGAGTTTCTGACTTCTATCTGATACTTGAAATGAGGCGTATATTTATTTGGGCCAAACTCAAATGAGAGTTGGATGTTTTTCAATTTAACCGCAATTACGCATGTTCAGCCATAACCAAGGTAAGTTGTTCGTCAGGGAATGGTTAGTCTATTTCTTAAAAATGAGATGTCAAGTGGAGTGCGTGAAAACAGTTCGTGTTGCATGATGTTAAGGACCATGTGTCCTTTCCGAAGAGGTATTATTGGCTAGCGTTGTGAGGGCTATGTTCAGGCCTTCTGTACAGAATGTAGACCCAAAGTGTCAATCGAGATGGAACGTAGGTAAACTGTAGGTTCAATTGATCCAAGAGGGGAATTAAGTAACTTCTCGATGTTTATGGAGAATGACCGGTAGGATCAAGTACAAAACATGCAACTGCAGTAAATAAATATTGCACTGGTGAAGTTGAGTTCCACAGACACATGCAAATTGGAAAAATTCTCTGGGGCTCAATTCGGTGAAACAACAGTAGCAGTGCCTGTTCATCAGGTGCCTCGAATGGTAGTATCGTGTCATAGTCATCTTTTAAAATTTGTGGCAGTTATTAGATGGATTGTTAATGATCGTTGACGAAGAACGTTTTTTTGGTGATAATCCCAACGATGCTGTTCTTTTTTCTTAGAACATTTTTCTTTCCATGTGTGGTTTGATTTACGTCCGATTGTGTCTCTTGTAGTGTACGTCTCAAGGGTTTAACCCAACTGCACGATCAGCTACGGCTTATAGGATAAAATTGATTTTCGTCTTTAAACAGAACTTGTTTTTATCTATAGAATAAACTTTTCTAACAGCATTTGTGCGCTGTCTGTATAGCTTTGCGTTCCTTCTCTCGTTATGTCGATGACAGATCCCAAAATTAATCTCATACACGTAGCCAGCGGAGCATATATATTTTTGGCGTAGACAGAGGGTAAAGAAGATGAGGTCGTTGATACAGATAAGAATAATGTGGGTATGGATGGTGTACTATCTTTAAACTTGTTAGTTGAGTATTTAAATCGAAGTATAGACGTACCTGACGATGGTTGAAGATTTGTGGTGAAATCGTTTAAGGTCAAAAGTGTTTGTGAAAGACGATGGTGAACTGGGGAGCAAAATGGGATGATGAGAACTATTTATAGTTTGTGCGGGTGGGGACTTGCTAGCGTCAAAAATAGCGATACGCAATCATTACATTAGAATCATCAAAAAGTTCAAAAAAAAAGATATGAAGAAAGTCGCGTGACCGTTTTGCTGAATAACATATTTTTTTTAAAAAAATAAAAAATGTTACATTTTCAGCAGTAACATGTGTGGAATATGCCTCACTAAGTGACAACAATTCAATATATCGCAATTTAATAACTTTGAACCACAAACTGTCCTTTGTGATCACGTTGGCAACATCGCGCAACTCTGTGTCATGACAAACAATTTCATGGTAAAATTTCGATTTATATGTTGAAAGAATCCGAATATTAGGTTCCTCACTCGCGTTATATTAAGCATTCAATGTGTAGCACCCGTAAATAAAATTACCACAAACTACGTGTTTTGAACGGCGGGCAAAATTGAGTATCTTTGCAATACGACAACTAATTATCTGTAAGAATATAAAATAATATTAGCCGAAAAAAATTATAAATGGAGCTACAATAAGAATAACAATCAAGAATATAAATCAACATAAAATACAATAATCACTGTTGTACTATAAAGTATACATATACACAAATAATACATAAATTATGAATATACACAAATAACACAAATATAGAATATATACATAAATTCTACATTAATATAAATTATACATTAATTATCTTTTGTCACGGTTGGGCTATACAAGCGTAAGGCAATTGATATAGACTATGGTAATCTATAGTAAATCTTTGGAGAGTAAACTCCAGTAATTACAAGGTCAAATATTCCATACTCTGTAACACTTCTGCCTGAGGCAAATACTACAAAATATACGTTCATTACCTAACCAATATCACATGATCAGATTCCCTAGGTGCCCCTCTGCATAAGCCTAAGACTGCGCTACCAAGCATAGTCTCACACACTGCGTATTCCACGCTTTGATCATATCACAGAAATACCTTAAACATAAATTACTGATCGAAAACTTACTAATGGCGCCTTCAACCAGGCGTGGAAAGCGGCCTCGTGAGGAGGTCCCGCAGGCTACTCAATCAGTTGGCCCTAATCCATCCTACTCGCAGCCACTGCAAGGAGCCGCAAATCTGGCGCCTCCCCTTTCCCAACCTATTTCAGCTACTACACCAGCTGACGCTACACCTTCTCCTCAAGGCATTGAATTTGAATCTGAAGATCCTTTCTGCACTCCGATTCCCAGCACTCCACCCGGGACGCTTACTGCGGCGCTAGACCGTGGCGCGGCAGCCAGAGAAACAGCACGTATCACGCGAGAAAATACAGTAAAGTCAGTTGCAAAAGCTCTAGATACTATTCTCCCAGACGTTAAAAAGTACTGCCCGGAATCAGCAGATGGGTTTGAAAAACTACTATTAAAAGCTATCGAAGATCTGGCAGCGGCTCGCCCAATTACTATTGGTGCAAAGTCCTCAGGAACACAGGATATCCCAAGACCCTTTCATAAATATCAACCCTCAATACAAACTGCGAAAAATACCTATGCTGAGATTTTGAAAAAAGATGCAACTATCGCTAAGAGGCCAAAGCAAGGAGAATATAACAGACCAAGAAACATTGCTACAGATAGACGAGTTATGGTCCGACTAGATAAAAACAATCCAATGCGGGAACACAAACCGTTTGAATTAATGAAAAAAGTTAACGAAACCTTAGGTGATTCACTCTGCGTAAGAGATGCTTATGCAACCGGCTCTGGTGTTGCACTTGTCGCTGGAGACGAATCGAAAGTACACAAAATTCTTCAAGCTAAGGATCAGTTGAAAGCAGCTTTTTCTGCTACAGAGGTCGAAAGACAAGAATCCTGGATAAATTCTTGGTCCAACCAGTACCAAAATGCGTACAATCAATACTAGGGAATGGCCTTCAAGTTGATAACAATGCTCTAATTGAGGAAACGGAACGAATCACTGGCTGTCGACCCATACGCGCTCACTGGTCGGCAAAATCGAATGACTCAACAAGACATGAGGGAACCGTTGTCCTCTCTTTCCGAACATCTAACAAACCACAATGGCCGAGAGCAGTGAGGTTTTTTGGCTCTCCTACGACGGTACAAAAACTCTCAATTAAAAACCCGCTGACGCAATGTGAGAACTGCTACGGCTTTCATCACAGTCGAAATTGCTCCAAAACGGCTCGCTGCGCCCAGTGCTCTCGCTCAAAACACGCTGGAAATTGTCCGACCACATGTACCACACATGTCTGCCCTCCAAGGTGCATCAATTGCCGAGGACCTCATAAAGCAGACTACTCAGAGTGTCCTGCGAGACCAACTAGAGTAAACGGAGTATTTACTAAGTTAAATTCGCGGCAAATTCGCGCTGTACGAACCGCAGGAGGAATTGCCTGGGCTCAAGTCCATGCTAAACTTCAGCCAACAGATACACTCTCACAGCCAGGAATCCCTTCTCAAGCCACAGAGACACGAACGGAAAACATGGAGATAATTGATGAGGAGGAAGTTTAGATATCGCAACTCCGAAGGCCTCCGTTTCCTTCAAGTAAACGTTGGACGTAGCGGACCCACACATGACATTGCTCTTAAACTAGTATCTGACTCAAAAGCTGATTTTGTCGCTATTCAAGAACCGTGGTTCAATAATGATATGAATCGCCCTCTTACCAAATCACACCCTGCCTTCCGAACATTTCTTCCAAAACCTGACAACGGTGCCCGCCCCAGAGTGGCAAGCTATGTTCGGAAGACGTCACACATTCGCGCAATTCAAACTACTGCTGGCCAGTCACGAGACTTTTTCTCTCTTCATCTTCAATTCACAGACCGCTGGACGCTAGACGTCTGGAATGTTTACAATGCTCCGTCAGGCTCGCAAGATGCAGGTCAAGGCCTTAGGACTATCCTACAATCATCTCCACCTTCAAGAATATTAATTATGGGGGATTTCAATTGCAGACACGCATCATGGGACCCTTCAGTAGATCGTCGACCTACTCTGGGCGAAGATTTAGTAGAATGGGCACAAAAACATGGCTTACAACTCTTAAACTGGGGCACTCCAACTCACAACAGAGGGGGGGTTCTAGATCTAGCGTGGTCGAACGTACCAAGAATGGAAACAAATATAGCCCCCTATCTACATACTACTTCAGATCACGATACATTACTGACGTATCTACCTAGACACGAGACTAGAGAAACGCTTTTCCAAAGAAAGCTCAAATATGATGAATGTGACACTAAACTACTATTACAACTCCTAGGCCAAACTTCAGACACAACATCTCCAGACCCCGAAGAAAATGCTAGTTCTCTGGTGAGAGACTTATCCACTGCAGTCTGCGCGGCTACTCCGGAGCTCAAAACACGCTCAATAGGAACACCTTGGTGGACAGAAGAATGCCGGATCGCTGCTAAGACGTATAAAATGGCACGACGCACTGGACCAGCATTCGAAGAACAGAAGGCCCTTAGGAAAACTGTTAGAATCGCAAAATCGGCTTTCTGGCGCTCAAAAGTTGATAACGCGAAAGATCAAAAATCTGTGTACAAAATTGTTAAATGGCACAAGGCGGCCCCATCCTACTCATCACCACCTCTACGTGGCCCCGATGGAGAAGCGTGCAATGGAAATGATAAGGCGGCCCTTCTCAAATCTACACTTCTGGACCGACAACTAGATGCTGAAGATTTCCCGCCGGATGTACCTACAGTTCCCAATCGTATTGTGAACTGCCCTAATATAACAGACTATGAAATATTTAAAGCGGTATGCGTTGCCAAATCATCTTCACCAGGTGGGGACAAAGTTCCTGCAAAAATACTTCGAGCTTGCTGGCCTGTTATCAAAGACAGGGTCTGCTATCTTTTCCGACAATGCGTACAAATAGGGATCCATCCTAAAATATTCAAACAAGCGAAAATTATAATGATCCCCAAGAACGGACAAAGAGATCGGACATTACCTAAATCTTACCGCCCAATTGCGCTTCTTTCTTGCCTAGGTAAAGGTCTCGAGCGGCTTTTTGCCCGAAGAATGGCTTTCCTAGCAGTTAAAAATAAAATACTCGGACGATATCAATGCAGTGCAGTTCCAAAGCGCTGTGCCATAGATCTCACAACAACATTAACCACTGATATTCAAACAGCTTGGGAGAATAACCAGGTTGCCGCTATAGCTACCCTCGATGTGAGGGGCGCTTTTGACGGGGTCCTCCAAAATCGCCTAACCTTCCGTCTCAGAACCCAGGGATGGCCGGAAAATTTTGTTCGGTGGGTAGATTCATTCATGTCCAACCGATCTGCGACAATAACCATCGACGATTATATTTCCGAAGAGTTCAATTTGAAGTGTGGGTTACCTCAAGGCTCCCCAGCAAGCCCAATACTTTTCCTCCTCTACATGGAGCCTTTATTCAAATCAGCTTCTGGGATTAATCTCGGGTATGCTGATGATATGTGTCTATTGGTGAGAGCCCGCACTATTCCAGATTGTGGCCAGACCCTCCAACGCCGTTTAGATAAGGTCCTCTCACATGCTAATGATTTGGGCATTCCATTTGACATTGAAAAGACCGAACTACAGTACTTCCACAGAAAGCGAGACATTTCTAAAGAGGTCCCTCTTAAATTTGGACAAAAGATAATTTGCTCAAATGACAGCACACGATGGTTGGGAATCAACTTTGACCGCAAATTGACCTTCCGCACTCATATCAATCATGCTTCAACTAAAGCGCTCTCAGCTCTATCCCATATTAGACAGTTATCCTCAACGATTCGAGGTCTTAGCCCTCTTTTAGCACGACAAGCTGTACAGGCCACTGCCTTGACTGCCCTCTTTTATGGGGCAGAAACGTGGATAACTTCCAAAAATCACAGATTTATGGTTGGTCGAATACAAAAGATTTTAAATCAAGCCGCAAAAGCTATCTTACCAGTATATAAAACCACACCAGTTTCTGTACTCCTTAGAGAGACTGGGTGGGCTCCGGCCGAAGCATGGCTAAACAGAATACAAGATCGTTTTTCAGTCAGGGTAGCAGCTTCGGACGACTGGCATCCACTCCGCAAACGCTGGGATACTTCACACATTACGTGGCTCAGGAAAAGAATTCGAGTTTCACTCTCAAGTTTTCCAATAAATGCTCCATGGGATTTAAAGTCACCTGAGTCATCTAAATTGAAGATTGGGGCCGTTGGTAAAGCGGCTGGTGCCCGGAACTTCTTAAAGTGGCGGGAAAAAACGTCAGTTTTGGATCTTTTTGTCTTCTCACATGGCTCAATGAACGCCAATGGATTTAGTGGCGGGGGATATGTTATCTATCGGGGCAATAACTTGTTATCTACTGGTTCAGTCCCCTTTGGATCCTCGGCCGAAGTGCACGACGCTGAAATTGCAGCAGCAGTCATTGGAACCCAAGCAGCCATCTCAACTGCAGAGGCGGCTCTATCAGAAAACATTTACATTTGTCTCGATAATGAGGCTGCAGCAATTACTTTAGCAGAAGGATACAAAAACTCTTCGAGCCACGAATATCTCACACTTTTCTCTGATCTTAAAGAAAAATGGTACAGCAGAACTCGGGGCACTTATTGGCCTCCCACTGCGGGTGATATTATCGTCAGGTGGTGTCCTGGACACTCAGGCATTGAAGAAAATGAAAAAGCCGATACTCTAGCAAAAGAAGCATGTGAGGCAGAGAGAAGCCCTGACATGCCAGACACAACTAAACATGCACTGACAAAGATCAAGGAGAGATATATGCTTGATAGGGTATCTTACTTCGAAACGAATATGCCACAAAGATATAGAAATATGGGACTAGCAGCAAAAGAGAGCATTCCTTTTACGCTTAAAATGACACGAGAGACACTAGGTCACCTACTAGCAGCCCGAAGTGGACACGGAGATTTTTCGGATTATCATACGCGTTTTAATCATGGAGATGCAGAACATAACTGCATCTGCGGCATCTCGAAATCGCCTGAACATTTTTATTATTGTCAAAAAGGTCGTGAATTGGCCCCCTTAAAGTTAAAAGGTCTTCGAGGACAACGGGCAATCGAATGGCTGCTACGTACGAATGAAGGCGCGAAGGCTTTCGCAGACTGGGCGCAGAAATCGCGATTCTACGCAATCTGCAATCCGAGAAATGAACCCACCAGGAGGAGTACGGAGTAAGGAAACAATATATTAAAAACAAAAATAAAATAAAATAAATAAAAAATAAAAATAAAATAAAATAATAATAATAATAATAATAATAATAATAATAATAATAATAATAATAATAATAATAATAATAATAATAATAATAATAATAATAATAATAATAATAATAATAATAATAATAATAATAATAATAATAATAATAATAATAATAATAATAATAATAATAATAATAATAATAATAATAATAATAATAATAATAATAATAATAATAATAATAATAATAATAATAATAATAATAATAATAATAATAATAATAATAATAATAATAATAATAATAATAATAATAATAATAATAATAATAATAATAATAATAATAATAATAATAATAATAATAATAATAATAATAATAATAATAATAATAATAATAATAATATATATTCTAGTTTACTGTCCTATCTAGCTTCTATGTACATAGCGCCATGAGGACGGATGGCCGCTTTGTGAAGGGAAAAAACCCATTTAGGTAAAACCCGTAGACATGCCACACACACACGTACCGACCATCTGTCGGTAACGTCTATCAAGCCCCAGTGCTGTCTACATCCTCGCTTTCCATTATCCCCACTTATGAGGAAGATAAACTCAGTATAATTTTGGAATTTTTCAAATTCTATTACTTCTTGTGTAATCTTGTCAGCAAGAATAAACTGTTGTAGTCGCCTACTAGAGATGAGCATACGGGCTGCGGCGCGGCAGCCTTGTGGGGTCTGCATTAGACTATTAAAAGACATGGTCTTTGCCTCGTGAAACATTTTTGACTGTAACGCAGAATGTTCTGCACAGTAGCATAGAATATGTTTTACTGTTTGTGCACGCTCACCGCATGTGCATTGTGGAAAAATACCTGGTACTCGGACTGACGCTAGCCAGGAATTCAGACCTATTATCCCTGTTCGTAGCAACATCACTGCGGTTGCCTCATGCTTTTTCAGGCCGTCATACAATTTAAGTGTCGTTCGATGCCAAGGAGTTTTCCATGTCTCAGATGAACGATTTCCCCTGTACTTTGACCACCTTTGCTGCCATTCTTGGTTAAGCCATTTGCGTATCCTCATTTTCGGAGTCATATCTTGGCGTGCCTTAGACTGCTTTTTGTTTGAATATTTTGGCCAACTTCAGCAGCTTCTTGCCTTATGGCCTCAATAGCAGTTTTCTTCCTCGGGTAATGGCTCCTTTTTCTTATGTTTTGTTGACGATGTATCAACTGCCAAACGCTGTCTACATGCTCCGTAATTTTTGCTGTAACTGGTTTCCCTCTTGTGGCTTCTCCGTACTGAAGGGACATCGATCGAGCCTGGAGATCAATTGGTGGGATTGAAGCTTCTCTCTCAAGAACAGCCTTAGGAGTACGCTTATAGCCCCCGGTAATCTTTCGTAGACACTTATTTTGTATTTTATCCAGTTTTTTCCAGAAGCTTTTTGCCATAGGTTTGCCATCACTTTTGGCTCCCCAGATTTGCGCTCCATACAGCATCGTGGGGCGTACAACTGCTGAATATAATATCCTTGATTTCCGCAAGGATGGTCCCCAAACTGAGGCGGTGATCCTTGAAAAAGCATTGTAGGCCAACTCTCCATTTCGTGCGGCTTGTGCCATCTGTGCTCCCCACCGAAGTCGACTATCTACAGCTATGCCCAAAATCTTCATCTCTGACCGAGGACTTATCATCGTCTCGCCAACCCTAATGCCTTCTTGCATAGACTTTGATGCCTTTTTCTTCCGCGAGAAGTGAATAAGTTGGTACTTTTCAGGGGCAAATGTCGCTCCGTACCGTTTAGCCCATTCTGAACACCGATCGTGAGCATGCTCCAGAATCCGGCAGTTCTCACTCGAATTTTCCCCCCACGCAACTAGGGTTGTGTCGTCAACAAATCCAAATGCCATGTACCCTCTCTCGGGTTTCTGGAGCGACTCAAGAAGCTCTGATATATAGAACAGGAACAGAATTGGAGAGAGATGAGAGCCCTGTGGTATGCCTCCCTCTATATGTATCCAGTCACTAGTGTAACCTGTGAACTGAATTTTGGTTCGCCTCTGGGAAACGAAGCTATCAATGTATCTTATTATCCAGTTAGGGAACCCTTCGCGTCGTAGGACCCACAGTAACCTTTCCTTAGAGATGTTGTCAAAAGCTCCTCTGATATCAAGCCCAAGCATAGAGACCACGCAGTCTGGGTCTGCATCCCACGCTGTCTGTACAGTTGCAGTTAGTAGTTCTAGAGCAGACATAGTTGACCGATTTTTTCGTGCGCCCATTTGTACCCATGGTAGCATGTGATATTTCTCGGCTGCATCAGACATACGTTCCGCAACAACCCTTTCTATTAGCTTGGCAAGAGTATTCTCAAGAGCAATAGGTCGGTAGCTCGAGGGAACCGAATAATCTGGCTTCCTATCTTTCCTTAGAACGACGGTGATGGATTCCTTCAACGAATCCGGGATTTCTCCTGAGGATAGAAGTGAGGAGATCGCACAAGCTAGTTCTGATTTCCACTCGGGAAGCAAGGCTTGGAGACATTCGTTCGGAATTTCATCTGGACCCGGAGATTTTCCTGTTGGTAGTTTCTCAATGTAGCTTTCAATTTCTGCTGGCGTGACCTCAGACCGGATTAATAGAGTACGTTTAGGTTGCTGCATTCTATCAATGTCACTAAATTCAGCTACCACACTTTCAGGAAAGAACTTCTCCTGCAAAATTTTGGACTTTTCGGAGTTGCTGTTTGTCGGAGTTTCTTCTGCTATCCGCCTCAGAGCTGGCAGATGTGGAGGGCCCGGCTGCGTTTTGACATCTTTTTTCCCCCATCTAGATAGTCTCCAGAGGCCCTTATTATAAAGGTCGTCCCCACAACTCGTAGATTGTTCGACAAACTTCCTCCAACTTGACCGCCGTAGATGCTGGGTTTCTTTCTTCAACTCCCTACGAATAGCTTTTCCACGGGCATAATCGTGCGGCTCCCTTGTCGCTCTTGCTTGACGGAGAGCTTGCCGTGCTCCTGCTAACAACTCTGTAGCTCTCGTAGACCATGCCAGTTTAGCATGTGCGCTAGGGCGAGCTCTAGGACAGTGTTTATTGAGTGCCTCGATGATAGATCTCTGTAAGGCAGCCAAAGGTTCATTTGATCTTTGCCATCCGCATTCATGTAAATGCTCCCGAATCTTGTCCAGCTCTGCTTTATGAAAAGCGTACCGCTTAGGGGGGCTGCCAATAGCAGGTGCCAGATCTAGGCAAATTTCAATGGGAATGTGATCCTCTCGAATGCTCCATTCTTCTCGCGTGGAACAGACCTCGATGCGATTGACTAAATTATCTGATACAAAGGTGAGATCGATGACTGTTTCCTGGGATCTACCGTTGCGACCCTTCCTGCGGAATGTCGGATTGCCAGTTGGAGTTGCCAGTCGTAGACCTTGCGCAAGTGCAGTATTTAAGAGCTTTTGAGCCCTTGTATCCCGAGGAGCTGTGACTCCGCCCCAGAGTGGATGATGACAATTGAAGTCACCCACTAAAATGCTGCTAACTTCGTCATTCTTAACTGCCTCTGAGATTTCTTTCCACCCCACTAGCTCAGGACCGGATGTCACCGGGCTGTATACATTGATGATTCTAATTTTGATTCCGTCCAGATCGAGGGTTATCTCTGCAACTAGATTCGAGAGCCATTTGTATGTCCAGTTAGCCTCACCAATTGTTTTGCTCACTAGAAAAGCCACTTTTGTCTCTAATTTCGGTTCCATGCATAGCCAATAGCCTCTAGGGCAGTAGGTGCTCAAGTTAATTTTGTTAATACTTGGCTCTTGTAAAGCCACCAGCAGGTGCAAATTTGAATCAAGCATATCCATGAACGGTCTCAGTACTCCGTAATTACTAGAACCACAATTAAATTGAATAATACGGACTCCCTTCATAAGATAAGTGATCCCGTGTACAGCGATATAAGTTTCTCAGTACCAGGATTCCCAGTTTTGGGTCTGGTAGCTCGTGGTTGTGGTTTCGCTTCTATAGGTGTAGCTTTTATACCTGATGAAGCTGGTGTAGATACTGTACCCGAGGAAATTGGCGAAGCTACAGGAATAAGCGATGTAGTAGAGGCAGCGGGTTCTTTACGGGGGCGTCCTGGTCCTCTTTTTACCTCTTTTGATTTTTTAGTGACCAAGGTAAATTCAGGAACAGAAGTATCTGCGGTCGTCGATTCTGGTGGGCTGGGGGAAGCTACCGCCCTGGCACTTCTGATTTCCGCAGTTCTCTGCATCATTTCGTGTCTGCTTCTTTCCACACTTGCTTTGTAAACCTGGTAGGTACTGCATGCACTTTTATGCCATGACTTATGTTCCTTACCACAATTGCAACAGGATACTCTTTTCTTAGGGCAGTCCCTGGATTGGTGGGTACCTGCACACTCGCCACACCTTGCAGGCTTGCCACAGACTGCCTGGGTATGCCCCCACTGGCTACAGTTGAAACATTGTTTGGCCTGGCTCCTAGGGGACCACATCTGGGCAGCGTAAAGGATTGAGTTTAATACAACTCCGTGCCTCACCACCTTCCATTGGAGGGATTCCGTGGGAAGACTTAGAATAACTGAGCCTCGCGTATGCCCTCTCTTCGTAGCTTTTGCTTGTTCTTTATGATTATGCAACCACCGGATTCGGTTGATTTCTATATTCGGTATCCTAGCTCTTGAGGCAAGGCAGATCGACTTGATTAGTTCTTCGTTATTTGCATCCTTACCGCCGTTGATTTTGGTACTGAGAGGAACCCCCATAATCTCTACGTGATAATCCTGACGTAGTATCTTAAATTCTTCTGGCTGATCCATCTTTAGTGCCGCATCCCTTTGAGCAGTTGACTGTAGAAAGACCTCGGTATCATTGCTTCTCATTTGGCGGACCGCATACGCTCCCTCGAACTGCTGCTTGGCTATTGATAAAAGTTCGGCAGGCTCTTTAGTCTCAGCTTGGGGAACCCGAATTCTAATGGCGGCCCGGGACTCCGGAAGAGATGCTACTGTCGCATAGGAGGGCCTTGTTCCAACCACTGAGGACTGTACCGGGCTCGGCTGCCGAGCAGATTGGGCAAGGCTTTTCTTCAAAATATCTTCTAATGCCATCATTCTTTCCTCTAAGGACGTAGCTTTCTGGGGTAGTTTGGACCAAGACGCGCGGTGCTCCAGTAGGGCTCCAATGGCCTCATCAATGTCTTTCGATAGGTCAGCTATTTCCTTATTTTTAAATTTACTGAGTGTAATCTTCATCATTTTAAGAGTTTCCTCAACCTTATTAAATGCATCCTTGGGGTTTTTCCACTTCCCGTCCTCGTGTTGTTTGTTACCTGATGGTGTCTCGCTATCTGCATTGAGTCTTCTCACCACCGCTCCCACGCCCGCCATGCTGATGCACGTCGATTGGTGTAATGAGCTTTGAGAGAAGATTATAAGAGCTTAATAAAGGATATTTATCACTTGGAAAGGTCAATGGGACGCGTTGCGGCTTCTGCAGCTCACTCTCTAATAATAATAATAATAATTCTAAAAATAATAATAATAATCTAATAATAATAATAATAATAATAATAATAATAATAATAATAATAATAATAATAATAATAATAATAATAATAATAATAATAATAATAATAATAATAATAATAATAATAATAATAATAATAATAATAATAATAATAATAATAATAATAATAATAATAATAATAATAATAATAATAATAATAATAATAATAATAATAATAATAATAATAATAATAATAATAATAATAATAATAATAATAATAATAATAATAATAATAATAATAATAATAATAATAATAATAATAATAATAATAATAATAATAATAATAATAATAATAATAATAATAATAATAATAATAATAATAATAATAATAATAATAATAATAATAATAATAATAATAATAATAATAATAATAATAATAATAATAATAATAATAATAATAATATAATCTTCGAAATGAGTCGAATTAACGCGTCCAACACAGTGGTCATCGATCCGTTCAAAGATGCCAGTAGCAAGTACACCGGAAACGCGTCTGGAAGTGGTGGCGGTAAGGGTGGAGCTGGCAGTGGTGCCAAAGAGGCACTGCCAAGCGCAGATGAAGCAATCAGAAAATATAAGCAAGCATTAAAAGACGACAATCTCCCTCCGAGATCGCTGAAGAAAATTATCGCGGAGGCGATCCAAGTGATTAATAGCCTCCGCAAGACGAAAGTTTCCCCCCATACCTCTCAGAGCGTAGATAGAGAGGAGACACCAATCATGGCTAAGATACTACAGGAAGTCAATTTTATCAAGGCTACCTTGTCTCAAAATCAAGGCACGGTTCAGTCGCAAGGGAGATCATGGGTCAGTGTGGCAAGCAAGCCAGAGCCTACAGGGACCATCATAAGGATAGAGAACGAAGAAGAAAGAAGGGAAATAGCGAAACTGTCAAGCGAAGAATTGGTGGAAAAACTGGGAACGAAAGAAGTGATAGGGGCCAAAAAACTGATGAACGGACAAGTGAAGGTCTACTTCGCCGGCCAAGAAACCAGGAAAATAATGGAGCAGCAGAAAGAGTGGCCGACGAAACTCGCGGCAACAGCACACGTAACGAGGCCTGCATATCAAGTCCTTGTACATGGCATGCCTCTCTCATTCAATCCAGAGAGTTCAGAGCAGATCAAAGAACTCCAAAAAGCAAATTCTCTCTACATTCAGGGAATAGGCATTGAAAGAGCCACTTGGTTGAAAAAAACCAAGCAGCCAGGCAAAACTTCAGGGTCAATGATTGTTTGGCTTAACGAAGCGGAGTACGCAGATAAGGCAATTGAAAAGGGGATAGTCTGGAAATACGAAGTTAAAGCCACAGAGATCTTTAGGTCTGGTTTCCGGGTTATGCAATGTTATAATTGCCAGAGGTTCGGTCACATAGCTAAAAACTGCTCAGCAGAATCAAAATGTGGCCACTGTGCTGGGGTTCATAACTCCCGAAACTGTCCTGGAAAGCAGGAAGTTAGATGCTGTAATTGCGGGAAGAAACATCCGGCATGGGACCAGAGGTGTCCAACTAAACTAGCGGCAAAATCTAAGGCTGAAATAAACAGGACTTGCGACCCGGGAAGATTCCAGCCGGCAGTCCAAGCATCTGGAGACCATCAAGAAGAGTGGCAATTGGTAGGCTCTAGAAAAAGACGATCAGGTACCTCATTAGTGGAAATCGCAAGCCCAGTTGGCTTAAGCATCGCCCGTCGAGGTCCAGGAAGACCGCGCAAGATGGTCTCCCCCGCTGTCCCTGACATGTCAGGATCATGGAGTGAACTGACGTCCCCGGCTAGTGCGCCAATGGCGTTCACCAAAAACGGACCCCGGGCTGTAACACGGGAGAATTCTGTAGTGATAAACGGGGCACCGGATTGCGTAATGGAGTCATGAAGGGCACTAATACCTGGAATATCATACAGTACAACGTTAATAAAAGCAAGAACAGAGTCCAGCAACACTTCCTCCAAGAATTAGATCCAGAAAAACATCATGTTGTAGCAGTCCAGGAACCGTGGCGGAATATTCTCGAAAATTCCACGTTAAGACACCCTGCTTACCACCTGGTATTTCCTGGTGGCACCAAGGGAAGAACTTGCATATATATAACTAAAAATCTAGCGGTAGATAAGTGGAAGATGGAGGCCGCCCCAGCAAATTCTGGCGGGGATATAACCTCTATCAGTCTACAGACAAATCAAGGTAAAGTTTGGGTACATAGCGTCTACAATCCACCTCCTCTATCTCACAGTAGTGAGAACCTGGGAACACTTCAGTGGATCCCCCAAATCCTTGCCCAGCCTGGCCACCATATTCTTGTTGGAGACTTCAACCTGCACCACCCGAGATGGGGGGGCTCGGCAATCCTTAGCCACCACAAAACAGCTGAGAGACTGATAGAGATGCTAAGTGAACAAAACATGGAACTCATTCTTCCCAAAGGCACCATAACCTGGAAGAGCAGAGGCAGCCAAAGTACACTAGACCTAGCACTTGTCTCGAAGGACCTGGAGAACAAGGTTATTAGATGCGAAATAGCGGAAGAACTCGAATCATCCTCAGACCATCTTCCAATAATAACAGAACTCCATCTTAAGCCTCCGGTCGATGCTTTACCAGAGCCACGACTCCAATGGAAGAAAGCAAACTGGGAAATAGTTAACCAGACACTAGCCGAAAAATTGAGGAAACTGGCAACAACAGAGGGTCAACTGCTCACGACAGAAGATCTAGACCAAAGGACGGCACAGTTGACCAGGGTAATACGAGAAACCGCCGAAGAAACAATCCCCAAAGCAAGGCCTTCCCCCTATGCTAAGCCATACTGGACACAGGAATGTTCACGAGTGGTCAACGAAGCGCGAAAAGCTAGAAGGAGGTGGACGAAAGAGGGTACAGAGGAGAGCTGGGTAGCATACAACAAGGCTACGAACAAAAGAAAATTCAGATCAAGAAAGATAAATCGATCGGATGGAGAGTAGCGGTGTCAGAGGCGTCCAAGGACCCCAAAAAGATATGGAAGCTCGCCAAATGGGCAAGGAAAAAGACCGAAGAACTCCGGAGATTACCTCAACTACCAGATATCATAGATACAGAGGGAAATATGCATACCGAAGATCAAGACAAAGCCAGAGTTATGGCACGACACTTTTTCCCCCCTCCTATCGACGCGGACATCCAAGATATCAAAGGGACCACCTACCCGAAAGAAATAGACACTTTAATCTGTACTATCACCCCTGCCGAAATTGAAGCAACACTCAGTCAGCTACCAAGTGACAAAGCTCCAGGCCCCGATGGGATCCCCAATCGACTGCTCAAGAACTGCAAGGAGACTCTCAGCAGAGTCCTAGCAGACCTATTCAATGCTTGCCTCACCCAAGGTTACCATCCAAAAGGATTCAAAGAGTCGACAACAATCGTCTTGAGAAAGCCGCAGAAGCCAAGATATGATACACCCAAGGCATACCGACCAATAGCTCTCCTCAACACACTGGGTAAGTTACTTGAAAAATTAGTGGCTAACCGAATAGCAAAAGCGGCAGAAGACCACAATCTTCTTCCTGACGAACAAATGGGTGCACGACCCAAAAGGTCCACGATCTCAGCAGTCGAACTTCTAACCGAGCAGATTCATACAATTTGGGGAAAGAGCAAAAAACGCGTGGCATCAATCCTTAGCCTTGATATCTCTGGTGCATTCGACAACGTATCTCACGAAAGACTAATTCACAACCTCAGAGAAAAGGGAATTCCAAGACAGGTCACCGACTACATCAAGTCTTTCTTAACAGATAGAACTACTTCAGTTGTTCTCGGCTCCTTTAAAGGCGAGAAAATCCACACCTACACTGGCATACCCCAGGGCTCATCTCTCTCTCCGATACTATTCCTCTTCTTTGTGAGCACACTTCTCCCGAAGCTCCAAACTCCAACATCCACAGCGGTCGGATTCGTAGACGATACCAACATACTGACTTGGTCGGATTCCACTGAAGTAAACTGTCGAAAACTGGAGCAGCAGCACCAAATCTGCGAGCTATGGGCCAAGAAGCATGGAGTGAAATTCGCACCAGAAAAGTACCAGTTAATGCACTTTTCTAGAGCAAGGAATAAACACGACCTTAAAGCTACTCTAAATATAAAGGGCCACTTAACCACGCCTCAACCTTCTCTCCGAATTCTTGGAATCTATTTCGACCCCAAGCTAAATTGGGGCGCTCATATCAAGCAGGTCCAGCAAACGTCGAACTTACAAGTGCAGTCGCTCAGCAGACTAACGCACTCAACATGGGGAGCAACTTTTCATAAAGCCAAACTAATCTATAGTGCGATTGTAAGACCGGCCCTTATGTATGGGTCCCCTATTTGGGCCGAGTATGGGACAACGGGAAACCTCCCTGAAAGGATAGTCAAACCTCTGAAGTCGATACAGAGGAAATGCTTACTCAGTATCACAGGAGCATACAAGTCCACCAGCACGAGAGTGCTGGAACATGAGACCTCCATCTTACCGATGGAAATTTATTTAAAGCATAGAAGAGTGCAGCACGCCGGGCTCACTCTCAACTCACCGGTCCAAAAGACCATAGAAAAGACCTGCCGGATAATCAGGCAACAAGCTAAGGGAATTAACAACCGCAGATCTCTATTCAAGGAAAAAGATAGAGAAGAGTGGTCTAGGATATGCAGCGGAGAAGAGTCCATAAAGGGACAGAAAGAGATGGGAAAGACGGCTGCGTTCCAAGAGTGGGCGAACTCTTGGCCACACCAAACCCGGAACGTCACCCTAAGACACAGGACTACAGCCGACCCCGAAGTCTGGAGAGCAGCCAACTTTTACACTGACAATATAACCGGCAGAAAAAAGATGAGCCTTAGGGGGACTCCATCAAACTTACACCGAAACCTTAAAAGGGCCCAAAGTAGCATCGCCATACAGATAAGAAGCGAGCACATCGGGCTCAAATCTTATCTGTACCGAAGAAAAGTTCCTGGAGTTGACAATCCAAGATGCCCGTGTGGATACCCTTCGGAAAACGTCAAACATGCGGTAATGGCCTGCCCTTTACGAGTCAAGGGTAGGGCTGAGGTGTGGAGGAAAGCCAAAATTCGATCATTTGAAGCCATGATGAACGACCCAAAAGATCTGGCAAGAATCACGCAGTGGATCCTAGACCAAGGATGGTTTGAACAATTTCGACTGGTCGGGGAAGTGGAGAGGTTGATGTTGGAGAGAGGGGAAGAGAAAAGGAAGCGAGGGCTGTTTGACGAGAAGGTATCTACACTGGACACAACAGTGTGATTGCACTTCCTAAAGGTAAACTTTTATATAACAGAACTTTATCAGGCAGGTTAGGGGGTTTTCACCGAAAGGTTTCCTCCTATGTACATATGAAAGTTGGTAGTCACCTGCATGGACCCAATGGGTGCCTAATCGGGTTAAATGAATTCAAATCAAATCAAATAATAATAATAATAATAATAATAATAATAATAATAATAATAATAATAATAATAATAATAATAATAATAATAATAATAATAATAATAATAATAATAATAATAATAATAATAATAATAATAATAATAATAATAATAATAATAATAATAATAATAATAATAATAATAATAATAATAATAATAATAATAATAATAATAATAATAATAATAATAATAATAATAATAATAATAATAATAATAATAATAATAATAATAATAATAATAATAATAATAATAATAATAATAATAATAATAATAATAATAATAATAATAATAATAATAATAATAATAATAATAATAATAATAATAATAATAATAATAATAATAATAATAATAATAATAATAATAATAATAATAATAATAATAATAATAATAATAATAATAATAATAATAATAATAATAATAATAATAATAATAATAATAATAATAATAATAATAATAATAATAATAATAATAATAATAATAATAATAATAATAATAATAATAATAATAATAATAATAATAATAATAATAATAATAATAATAATAATAATAATAATAATAATAATAATAATAATAATAATAATAATAATAATAATAATAATAATAATAATAATAATAATAATAATAATAATAATAATAATAATAATAATAATAATAATAATAATAATAATAATAATAATAAAAGGCGTTCAATTTTCTATAGAATATTGCAGTGTTCAGACTATGAACATTGTCATCATGTACTTAATTAATAGTTGATTAGGTACGCCGGCTACGCCGATAGCCCTACCCCTGATGAAATTTGCGACCTTCTGGTTTACTGAGACGTGAGGGACCAGGCTGCAGGTATGTGGCGCCCTCACGCGTCCTACGCCCCTTGGGAGGCCGAACTAGCTGTAAATAGTTTTAGTTAGACGTTAAATGATACATACATACATACATACATACCAAGCATAGTCTACAGATCATATTAAGGCTTGCCAGCCGTCACATTGCCCCTCTCTCCTCAACAAGCTATTTGCCTGGGTAAATCCGTGCCTTTCGTTGTTGTTTTGTTGCTTTTTCAGCGGGCCCGACAAACGCTCCAACGCTATTTTGAGGGGGGCCATCATTTGATTTTATATTCCCATACTGAGCCTCAAATTCTTCTAGCGCTTTAGTTTCTTGCACGGATTCAATTGGCTCCCATGTTGGGTCAATCCATCCGATCCACTTGACAAGCGCCTGCCGGTATGTTCCACGTCCGCGTTTTACTGTCCGCGCTCGAAGTATAGATTCTACTTCATATTCAGGCTCTTCCAGATCATCAAGTACCGGTGGGTTCTGTCTATCATCCTGCGTTTGGCTTGGTAACGGGTCGTTTCCGACTCGTTTTATTAAGTCGACATGAAATCGTTTGTGGATATTTCCTGGCACATTTAATTCCACTGTCAGTGCGTCGGGAACCGCCGTCACCTCATACTTTGCATGTTGCCATGCTAATTTTTTGATAATTGGGGTGTCTTAACATTTTTCAGATTCAGCCAGACCTTGTCCCCAATTTTAAATCTTTCTGACTGTCGGCGAAGCTGATTTGCATTACCTTCATATCGTTGCTGGGCTGAGGCCATAGCCGCTTGGGCATAATCTTGGGCATCTCGAAGTCGCTGCACATATTTCTCACCTGATAACTTTCCTGGGTGTCGACCTTTATCATGGTCTGATATTGGTTCTATCAATGGGTCTAAATCATATCCATTCCGCAGAAAAAATGGACTCATGCCTCCAATAGCTGAGTTTGGTCGCGCGTTCAGGGCCAGTTGAGCCAGTGGTAATAATCCCATCCAGTCATCTTGTGCATAACAAGTAAATGCTCTCAGGTATTTATAAATCTCCTGATTGGCCCTCTCACTTGCGTTTGATTGTGGGTGATACGCTGTGGTTAGCCTTTGTTTAATACCTGTTCGTTGACAAAATGTTGTCCAGAAATGACTAAGCCAGTCACTACCCCTGTCGCTGGTCAAAAAACGAGGGAACCCAAAATACCGATAATACCGGTCCACAAATATTTCAGCACACGCTTGAGATGCCATAGAGTCTGTTCCAAACACAAAGATATCTTTCGATAGCCTGTCCGTGATGACCATCATGTTGGTGCAGTTCTGCGATTTTGGGAGATCCGTCACAAAATCAATAGTCAACTCGCTACCAATGCGTTCTGGAATCGGCAGTGGCCGCAGAAACCCCGCTTTTGCCTCTCGCCAAATGGTCGTACGGCCGCAAACATCACAGTTCCGGATAAATCGTCGTACTGATTCCCTCAATTTCGGCCAAACCCACCGCCGTAAAATCAGTCCAATTGTGGTATCTCGCCCCGGATGACCTGTCAAATGACTGTCATGCGTTTGTTGAATTATTGCCGTTCGTAACGGTTCATAATCCGGCACCCAGATACGGTTTTCCCGGCCTCGCAGAACTCCATCTGCGGCAACTGTGCACTCAGCGATATTAGCCCTCATTTTCTCCGCAATATCCGGTGGAAACCCTCTTTCACCTGACAATACCGCATCGCGTGCCCTTCTCCAATTCTTGTCTGATTGAACCCCTTGTTTCCAAAGATTTTGCATCATTTCATCTTCAAACAGGCGAGCCTGGGCCGCTGGGTCCTTCAGATTATTTTTTTCATGGTTACTTTCAGCGTTCGTGGGGCTGAGAGAAATGGTTGGGAGGAGCTGCATGATTCGTCCTGCTGTTCGCTCGTCATTGATTCCTCTCGGCTTATCTTGATCGCGGCGCGATAGAGCATCAGGTCTCTCGCTTGCACTTCCTGACCGCCATTTAAGGCAGTATTGAAACCGCTGCAGCACATCGTTATACCTAGCTTGACGTTCATTGAGTAAACGCTTTGTTGCAAAGTAACTCAAATTTTTATGGTCAGTTAAAATCACAAATGGCTTTGCGACGGACTGCAGCTCCGCTTGCCATTCCTGCATACAAGCAACGATAGCTAACATTTCCTTATCGTGAATAGGATAGTTACACTCTGCACTGCTCAATCGCTTTGAGTAGTATGCAACCGGTCGTAACCTTCGCTGATCATCTCTTTGGGAGAGACATCCACCCAGCGCATACCCTGAACAATCCGCTTCCAAAACAGTATCTCTGTCCGGATCCCACTGGGCAAGCACTGGCTCCGATGAGAAGATTTCTTTCAGCTTTTTGAAAGATTTGTCTTCGTCTGGTCCCCATCGCCACACCGACTGCTTCTTGGTCAAATTAATTAAAGGAGCTGCAATTTTGGAGAACCCATTGACAAAGCATCTGTAAAAATTTGCAAACCCTAAAAAGGATCTCACACCCTTTACTGAAGTTGGTGCCTGCCACTCTAGAATAGCTTTTACCTTTGCCTGATCGACACTTACGCTTTTGCCTGCACGAATGATAAAACCCAAGTACTTGACTTCTTTGCATAGAAAATCGCATTTATCGATATCCAGATAGAGGCCTGCACGATCCAGCTTGCTGAGGATTGTACGGACCGTTGCCCAATGTCCTTCTTCGTTTCTATCTGTATAAACTAAGATATCATCCATGTAGGCCGTGGCATCTACGTCAAGATGCTCCCGGAGCTGCTCGTTGATGTACCGTTGGAAAGTCGCTGGGGCATTTGCTAGGCCAAAAGGGGTCACGAGCCATTCGAATAGGCCAAATCGGCAACGAAACGCAGTTATCCACTCATCTCCCTCTCTAATTCGTAGACGATGGAATGCTGACTTTACATCTAGTTTGGTAAACCATTTTGCCTTAGACAGTTGTCGCAACGTCTCCTTAAACAATGGCAGTGGATACCGATCTGGGAGAGTTATCGCATTCAGTCCTCGGTAATCCACACAGAATCTAAGACCGCCGTTTGGCTTCTTGGCAAACAGAACCGGCGCTGCCGCTGGCGAGCTACTCGGCCGAATCCATCCTTTATTTTGAAGGTCAGTCAGTGTCTTTCTCAGCACTAATAGTTCCTCTCGCGACATGCTATATAGTGGGCCCCATGGTGGTGACAAGGGTTTACCATTTTCGTGCCGAAGATTAATTGCGTGGTCCAAGGCTCCACGCGATGGAGGCAGTTCGATAGCGCCACCATCATCAGCAAATAGGTGAGCAAACTCCTGAACTTCCTTTGGTAGGCGTTTTCGCGCCTCTTCGACACTCAGGTTTGGCTTACCTCGAAGTGCCTTGTTGATATCTCCTATAGTCGCTTTACAGACCGGAACCGTCCCAACCATATTCTTCAGTGTTTCCACCGATGCGGCTATCGGTCTTGGAACACCCTCTAATTCTGTTTGCCATCGTTGTACGCTATAGACTGACTTGCCACTCTCTCTAAGCTCCAATCGCTGTTCCTTAGAATGTATCACTGCATCTTGATCTTCTAGCCACTTCTTGCCAAGGATCATCTGGTACGTACTTCCTGGCACCCTATATAACCAAAGCTTCGGCGTTACAAATCCATCCAAGTCAAGAGAAACATATGTTATGGCGTCAACTATGGGCTTATCAACTGTTGAGTTTTCTACTGTCTCAAGTGATCGCGGGCTTATGCGGAGACGCGGTAGCTCCAGCCGAGTCGCGAGCTTATCATCAATAATGCCCGAGCATAGACACCCACTATCAACTAACGCTTGTACCATGGTGGCTTCATCGAGTAGTGCATTAATGAGGAACGGACTCGTATTCATCTCAGTCGTCTGCTTGGTAAGTAACTTCTCGGGCTCTGTCAGGCCAGCCGATAGAATTTTAGAAGTATCATCTGCTGGATTTGTAGCCGGTAAGAGGGGGCAAACCTTGGTGTTGCAACCCCAACGTTCACACCGAAAACAACTCTTGTTTTTTCTTAGTATAGCCAGTTGCTCTCGTGTCTTCCACTTAGCTCTGCAGTTTTGATATTTCAACTTCTCGCTTGCTCTTTGCTGAAAAATGCTCAAATTATTTTCAGCCATATTGATAGCTAATGCAAAACTACGTCGATTATTGTAGACAAGTAGAGTTTTCTTTTAATTTTTTTCTGAATGAATCTAGGATATTCTTGACTACTGATTAACTGGTATGGAATTTATTCGAGCACCGCAGTCGTCTCCAATCTTTTAAACACTGAACAAATTAGGGGATTCTAATCTTTCCCAAACTTCTGAGAGCTGAATTTGTCCGAGGCCCGCAGTCGTCTCCAAGCTTCTGAATGCTGAACCAATTCCAAGACCTCAATCGTCTTCGAACCTCTGAATGCTGAATTTGTTCGAGGACCGCAGTCGTCTCCAAGCTTCTGAATGCTGAACCAATTCCAAGACCTCAATCGTCTTCGAACCTCTGAAGGCTGAATCTATTCGAAGACCGCAGTCGCCTTCAAACTTCCGAAAATATTATCTCAATCCGACGTTTTCGACCTTACTGAGTCATCACTGTTCATTGACAAACGCCGATTGTATATTTCGAACCGCAGTTGTTAGAATGGTAAGAAAAGATTTACTATATGTCACGGTTGGGCTATACAAGCGTAAGGCAATTGATATAGACTATGGTAATCTATAGTAAATCTTTGGAGAGTAAACTCCAGTAATTACAAGGTCAAATATTCCATACTCTGTAACACTTCTGCCTGAGGCAAATACTACAAAATATACGTTCATTACCTAACCAATATCACATGATCAGATTCCCTAGGTGCCTCTCTGCATAAGCCTAAGACTGCGCTACCAAGCATAGTCTACAGATCATATTAAGGCTTGCCAGCCGTCACATCTTTATACATTAATTATCTTTATACACAAATTATACATATATATACAAATTATACAATTAAATAAATTGGGTATAAATAAATAAATTACTACCACAAGGGTTAACAAGACTAAGATCGGCAAACTTATAATGCAGATCAATATTATTAAAATTAATAGTACAAGAAGTACTAGCACTAGTCTGTGCATGGGTTCTAAATTAATACAGCACAGACCATCTCAACACCTATGTCAAAGAGTTTTCTCTCTTAGTCAAAATATCTTAGAACATTTTAGAGGGATTAGAAACTAAGTTATTTTGGGACTAGTTAATGGCTTCATGTATAAATAGAGGAAGTTTTCCCATGACAAAAAGAACATAACGAAGAACAGCCCAAATATACATCATACCCAATCTACAAAATTATTCAACCACAATATCTCTTGGTTAGAAAATTATACACTTTTAAACAAAAGTTATTTCTCCCAGAAACCTACCTTTATTGTTTCTTTATTTGTTTTTAGTCATAACACTACAGAACCATCAACAGTTAACATGCGACCACGAATCGATTCCTCCCAAGCTGCGTCATCCGTCGCTACATCTGCAAACGCGACAGCCCTTCCACCAAGAGCAAATACATCCAAGGCAATTTCAACTGACAAAGCCATCTCAATCTTGCAGACTCATACCTCTTCTTATGCTGCCAACACCGACGTCCATCGGGCCCTAATGCTTGCCATTGACACTCTCCGTGCAAAGGACAACGCGTCGCAATCACAACTCTCCGTCTATCCTGAGCTCTGCCGCCTAATTACTGAGCAAACTGAACGCGTCATTCAGAAAATCTCCACAGTCACTTCTAGTAAATCTTATGCGACAGCCCTCCGCTCCTCTTCTGCTACCTTACACCACGAAGCAAGTGTTCCCCCACGCGCCACAAGAGAACTCACCATCAAACCATCTGCCGTGTCTGACTCTCTGAAAAATGCAACTGGTGCCGACATTGTCCGGGAGACTACTAAGGCTCTCGGAAATCCCTCGGCATCGGTCATCGCGGCCCGGAAACTTCCCAGTGGGGATATTCACTTGACCTTCGCATCTGCGGCTAAGAAAAACCTCTACGAAAATGATACTAGGCTTAGGTCCTTATTCAGGCAGGACTGCTCTGTCAGGTCCAAGGGCCTTCCAATCGTTGCTCATGGCCTCCCCACGGCAGCAATTGACCTCTCGGACATGCCCACGGCAACTGCATATCTGAAGCTACAGAACCCTCATTGGCCCTCGGATATCCTAATACTACGAATAGGTTGGCCTTCAAAAGTCAAACATCTTGGACTTCAATCTGGATCACTTATTATCACTGTTGCCTCAGAGGATCAGGCCAACGCTCTAATTCACCACGGTCTGATCATCGAAGGCGAAATTCACACCTGCGAAGTCTATTCGGAGGAGTGCAAAGTTACCCGCTGCTTCCGCTGCCAAAAATACCATCGGACCACCCCAAAATTCTGCCGCGAACCAGTCCGTTGTGGCTTCTGCGCCGGCGCTCACACGGCCTCGGATTGCTCTATCAAAGGGTCGGGTAGAGGCTCAGCTTGCTACGCATGTGGGAAAGCCGGACACACGGCCTGGGCAATGGAATGTCCTACCCGCGCGAAGGAAGTCATCCGAGCACGTCAGGCTTATGCTTGCCGTCCGGTAAGGTACAAATCCAGCTCCTCAACCTCCCCACCTTCTGTTACTCCAAACCCCAGAGAAATCGAGTCAAAATGGACTGAGGTCAGGCCCGCCAAGAAGCGACCGCGGGGACGTCCCTCAGGTCTCGAAGTGGCCGCCCGGCTTATGAACCCGATTTCTTTTCCCACTGCGTCCGAAAACCTCCTAGGCCTATCGGCTCCAAATCCTTTTGCGGCTGAATTGACCCTTTCGACAAACCCCCTCCCTTTGGCCCAAATTCAGACACCTGGCTCTTCCTTCTCAACTCAAACTTCCTCTCCCCAAATGTCACTTGATGAATAAGCTAAAAATACTTCAATACAACGTCCATGCGAGTAATAAGGTAATGTCTCCGCTTATTGCTGACCCCGAAACGTGTACCTACGACATCCTAGCCATCCAAGAGCCCTGGTTCAATCGACAAACTTCTTCTACTCACTGCCCGTCTTCTTCCCCCTTCTCTCTCGGGTATGAGCCCGGTCACAGACGCTCTTGCTTTCTGGTAAACAGAAGACTTGACCCTGACACCTGGTCTGTCAGCTTTGGTTCGACCGACGTTTCCTCTCTCTACCTCAACACAGAAACCAGTGTTCTTGCCATTCATAACGTTTACTGTCCACCAGTCGGGTCCTACTCTTCGCGTTCGTGCCCTGAGCAGCTTGATACCCTAAGAGGGGTGCTCTCGTCTTCTTCCCCCAATACACAACACATTGTTCTGGGTGACTTCAACTTCCACCATCCACTGTGGTCCGGGGTCTCTTGTCCAACTCAACACCTCGCCGCTTCTCACCTTCTTGATATCATAGATCAACATGGCCTAGAACTTCTAACTCAACCTGGTCTAATAACTCGATCCTTCCGGGGTCAAGAAACAACAATCGACCTGGCTTTTGGGACCCCTACCGTACAAGATAAACTTATAAGATGCTCTACCGTCCATCGACTCGATCATGGCTCAGATCATCTCCCCGTCTGCATCTCTGTCGACATCACCCCGGAAAAATTGGATCCTGTACCAACGAGAGTCTGGAAAGAGACCGGCAGGCTAGCTGCTAATGCTGAGGCTATAGCTAGATTCCCACCACCCCGGCAAATCCTCACTGTCGCGGACTTGGACGCTTACTGCGACGAGATCTCCCGCATCATAGGAAAAATCGTGGATATCACTGTCCCTCTTCGGAAACCTTCCTCCCGCGCGGTCCCATGGTGGTCTAATACGGTGCGCTCAGCAATTAAGTTCGCTCGGAAAACGCGGTACGCTGCCATGCGCACAAGACACCCTGAAGACTTTGATCGCGCCCGGGACGCTGCGCGGGCACGCGACAGAACTATTCGTGAAGCTAAGACTACCACCTTCCGCCAGGCGGTGCATGATGCCTCTTCGTCAGCTAACATCTGGGGCCTTGCCCGGTGGGCCCGTGGAAAGCCTTGTGGTCATACTTCTGTACCACCCCTTTGCACTAACGAAACGACCCACAACTCCTTTGAGGAGAAAACTAGCGCTTTCAGGCAGAGATTCTATCCCTCAATATCAGCCGACCTAGACGACATTCCAGATAAGGACAGACTCTTCCCTCGCTCGCAATTTGACCCCTGCCCGGACCCAGCTCCATCATTCCCTCTCACAGCCCTAGTCACTTTGGAAGATGTCCAACAGGCACTGTTTTCTAAGAAAGCCTTCTCTCCCCCTGGTTGGGATAGCGTACCGTACCACTTTCTCCGTGCTCTTGGGGATCCACTCGCCAAGTCTCTTCAGGCTATTGCTCAAGCGTGTTGGGACCTGGGGCACTACCCAAAATGTCTCAAGCGAGCAAGAACTGTCGTAGTTCGTAAGCCAGGGAAAGAGTCCTACGAAGATCCAGGTGCCTGGCGGCCCATAGCATTGCTCCCAACAATAGGAAAAGTCATTGAAACCATCACCGCAAAGCGTCTATCGGAGCTTGCTGAGACTCACAAGCTTCTCCCTCCATCTCAAATGGGTAATCGCCCTAAGCGCTCCACGGATACAGCATTAGACCTTCTGACCAGTCAAATTCATCAGGTATGGGGGTCTAAGAAGCATGTGGCTTCCCTCCTTTCCTTAGACATTGCTGGGGCTTTTGACACTGTTGACCCTACACGACTTCTGCACATCCTTCGAAACTCCCGTATCCCGATCTGGCTAATACGATGGATCTCCTCTTTCCTCTCTGACCGCTCTACCTCGCTGGCGTTCTCCGGAAAAGAGTCGGCGCCCTTCGATGTCCTTCGGGGTGTGCCCCAGGGCTCCCCCCTTTCGCCTATTCTCTTCCTTTTCTACAATGCCGAGCTGTTTCGAATCTGTGATCAGCCACGGCTGGGAATTTCGGGAGGTGCTTTCGCCGATGATCTTAACATCTTGATCTACTCCAAATCCACAGAGACAAACTTTCAACGCTTGAAGTCAACATTTTTAGAATGTCAAACTTGGGCCAGGCGCCACGGCATGGTGTTTGCCCCAAGGAAATTTCACCTCATGCACTTCACCCGATCCCGCAAAAAATTCAACCTCTCAGCATCTATCAGAATTGAGGATAACGAGCTGCACCCAGAAACCGAAGTAAAGATCCTTGGATTGTTGCTGGATTCGAAGCTTTCTTGGTCAGCACGTGCTCGATATGCCGTTGACCGAGCCCGAAGTCAATCTGCCGTTTTCGATCGACTCGTTAAGTCTACCTGGGGTCCAACTTTTCTTTCCTCCCGTCGACTGTACACTGCTATAGTCAGGCCTAGTCTTGCATATGCAGCTCCTATTTGGTTCCCGAAAGCAAAACCATCAACCCTTGTCACCAAACTTGAGAAGATTCAGTCCAAATGCCTCCGCGCAATATCCGGGGCGTATAAGGCAACCCCAATTCACCTATTGCATTCAGAGACATTTGTCCCACCCCTCGACCTACACCTTCAACACCGCACGAATAGCTTTCAAAATCGTTTAGCCAATAGTGATGTTCTCCAGCACCGCGACCTCCTCTGCTCATGGATCAGGCGACGCACAAAACAGAGGACTCCCCGCGGTACTCAGTATCCAAGCTCTCAGATCGGGTCAGAGTCAGATCTTCACGGCCACTGGGTTCGCCGTTGGGAAGTGAAGCAATCGGGGACAGCATCGAGTCGGTGGGATGCGGTTGTGTGTCCCCCCGACAAGAGGGTCCTAACCTTCCACAAGCACCTCCGCAAGGCCGAGAGCTCTGCTTTGGTTCAATTCCGAACGGGTCGCAACGGCTTAAGAATGTTTTTGAAGAGGGCGAGGGTTGTAGGCATTGAGGATGACACATGTTCTTGCATGCTTGGTAGGGAAAATGCGCGGCATGTTTTGCTCGACTGTCCGATGGAGGACCACCGACGAGGAACACTACGCAGGCTTTTGGATAAGGATGTTCCTCCGAGCGTCGCTTTACTTCGGCTTCTCTCTGATCCTCGCCTTGTTCCGCACACTTCTCGATGGATTGTGGGTCTACAAAGACTCGCACAGTTCCGGAAGGCGGACTTTCTCTTTGCGGTTAACGCGGCGTAGGTTCTGAATCTACTAGGGTTGCAATTTGCCATTCAAAATCGTTTGGGGCTGAAGGAGCGACATCAACAACTTCTTGCTTAATTTTGTTTTCTATTTTTTCATTTTCTTGATACCCCGAATTTAGAGTCTTGGACTGTATGAGCCAGGTTTTTTCTTCCTGTTACAGGTTTTCCTGGAACGACGCACTGATGTACCTCATAGCTCTATATAGCTAAATAGTGTAAGAATATAATAATAATAATTATTTCTCCCAGTAAATGTATACGCTTCCACCATATCTAATTAAATCTTGAATCTGCTACTTGATTTTTTATACTTAGGAAACAGGGATGCAGCCAATAAACTAATGAACCTTCGCTAAAGCGTTGCTGACGATTATCAAAATACATATACCAAGCGAGATGATGATAGACGTTTGTAAAGATGTTTTAATGGCGTTTAGGCGTTGATGATAATTCATATAGCTTCAATCTAATTCTGAAGTTTGTACAATGGGTTGTAATGATTTTGGGTTGGTTAGATTCTAGAAGAATATGGAATTGGAAGAAAGGTATATAGGGCTACTTGATTGTATGTTACACTTCACGCTCTTCTAAATTTATTATATTGAACCTCTACTTTGAGTTATTTGAGGACGGGCCTCTCACACCCTCGAACCCACGACCAATTGACTGCCATTCGCCAGCGTGGACAAAAGGACAGGACGACAATAATACGAGAGGCAGAAGCCAAGCAGAAGGCCGCTGAGCCGACTGCCGACAACAACACGCCATTTCCTTCTCAATGCCCCTAAGGGACCACAACCCTCCTGGAGTAAACCCACGAACGACAATCACATTCCTCTGCGCAAACCTCGGCAGGGGAGGCCCCGCAAACGACATCATACTTCAATCCGCCTGGGACGCAGGCACGGAAGTTCTGCTCGTCCAAGAACCCTGGACCTTCAGAAGCAACAACAACTGGCTCATGAAGTCTCACCCTGGGTTTGACTGATACTCACCAAACACGGGAGGAATAGAAACGCCCCGGCCTAGACCAGCTATATACACCAGAAAAGGAAGACCCGCGCAACAGAAATTCTTGTGCAGCACATCTCCGGACCTTGCTGCCATAGCGATAGACAATGTGACTTTTGTCTCCATATACCGGACCCCAGTCACAGCCTCACCCCCCCAGTTGTCTTGGAACCATACAGGACCAACTGTAATCGGTGGATACTTCAACTCCGTTCACCCAGAGTGGCAACCTTAAGCGGTACACTCACACGGAGATGGCTATATCCTGATCGAGTGGATGAATGAACACGACATGTCACTGGCCTCGAGCCCAGGCGTCCCAACACACGCTAGAGGCAACACCCTCGACCTAGTCTGGTCCAGCGCTGGGGCTATTGCTGACGTGGCACCAGAGCTCAACTCCATCTCGGACCATATGACACTTTCTGGTGATATCTCGAGGCCAAACGCCAGAGGGGCGGCTGCCATCAGACTCAATAGCTCCATCCGGGTAAGTGACAGTACACTGGAGGACTTTTCAAGAGTCGCAAGAGAATGGAGCAAAGATATCGGAGGACAGGAGATCAGGACTGCAAGCGACGTGGATAGTCTTGGCAACGATTTAGTAGAAACCCTAAGTGATGCTATAAAAGCGACCGGGCGGCGGAGCTCCCCTCATCAAGGACAATCCGCACCCTGGTAGACAGACGAATGTTGAGAGGCGAAGGTTTTATACAGTGCAGTGAGAGACGAAGCCAGCAAAAAGGCATTCCGACAAACAGTGAAGAGAGCTAAGCGCCAATACCGGCGCCGAAAATTCTCTGAAGCCAGGACCGACGCCGACATTTATCGTATGGCTAGCTGGGCCAAACCACGACCGCAAAGCGCAACCGCTCCCCTCAGAACCGCAGATGGTTTTGAATCAGACTCACGCCGCCGGGCGACTCTACTCCGCGATATGCTTCTGGCCAGATTTACCAGCGAAAACGATATCGAAATCACGGATGGCATCACGGATTTTGAATCAGATACCAAAAATCTGCCATGGACGACGGAGGTTACTGAGGAGAAAGCTAAGTGGGTAGCTACGTTGTGTCAAGATAAAGCGCCAGGCGCCGACAACGTTACTGTCCGACTTCTACGCGCAGCATGGCCGGCAATCGGAAATGCGGTCCGCGCTCTCTACGAAGGGTCACTTCGTCATAAACATTTTTCGACAATCTTTAAACTGGCCGAAGTCATTCTAATCCCTAAACCAGGACGCGACCATAGCACAGTAAAAGGGTGGCGGCCCATCGCACTCCTCTCATGCCTCGGCAAAGGTCTTGAGCGCCTCGTTGCTAAGCGGATCGCACACACAGCACTTAGCAGCCAGAAGATCCCGCAGCAACTGATCGGAGCATTACCTGGCCGCCCAGCCAACGACTTAGTCGCGTGCCTTGTCCACGACGTAGAGCACGCACTCAATCGACAACACAAAGCCGTACTGGTCACACTGGACGTCCAAGGGGCCTTCGATGCGACTCTGCATGGACGTCTCTTGCGACGAATGAAAGAAATGGGATGGGCTCCGGAAACGATAAGCTGGACTGCTTCTTTCCTCTAGGGGCGCTCTGCTCGTGTTCGGTATAATGGAGGCGTTACCTAAGCGGTCAACCTCGAGTGCGGACTCCCACAAGCGTCCCCCTTATCACCCATTCTCTCCCTTCTGTACATGTCGGAGGTAGCAGGGGGGAGTACCTGGAGGTTCGGCCATGCAGACGACTTAACAGTACTCGGCATGGGAGCAACAGCAGCCTTGGCAGCAGAGGCAGCCCAGCGCGAAGTGAATACTATCACGAACTGGGCAGAGAACAAAGCCGTGGCATTCGACCCAGGCAAGGCGGAAGTCTTGTACTTTCTCGGCCCCCGAACTCGACCTACCGACTTGCCACCGATAAGAATGGGAGACGTAACCATCCGGGAATCCGAATCCGTGAGATAGCTAGGAGTTTTTCTCGATCGGGGCCTCACCTTCCGCCACCACACCGCTGAGTGGACACGAAAAGCGACTCAAATGATACAGCACCATCGCCGACTCACGAAATGCACTCAAGGACCCCCACCAGGACTGTTGACCACCGTCATTCGCACTGTCGTCATACCGACTGCTCTATATGCTGCCGAGGTATGGTGGCCCGGACTCGCTCGTGACACCCCCAGAGGCGTAGTACAGAACAAATGCCGAATGCAGATCGCGGCAATCGACCGAGTATTACTGACAGGCATTTGCACAGCCCTACCGACCTGGCGAACCATGCCCAAAGCAGCTCTACGAAGGGAAACAGGAATTCCACCGGCGGAAGTTCTCCTTGAAGAACGACGCCTCATGCTTGCCGCCAGAATCCGCCGTTTGGACGAACACCACCCGTTGCGACTCCGAGCATTAGAAAGCATAGATGCTGCAAGACGCCGACTCGGCCTACGAATATCCAACAGGGGCCCGAACCCATCAGAAAGAACCCACAATTCCAGGTTACAGAGAGCGTTGAGACTGTTGCCTGATACCGAAGCTCCACCACCCCCTTGGAAGCCTAGTCCGCCGCCAGCGCGCCTCTGCAAAACGAACAAAACAACAGCTGCCAGAACCACGATGGAACGGCTCAGCCGACTCACCCCAGATTGCCCATGCGCCTATAGCGATGGATCTGGCGGAGCCGAGTCTCGCGCAGCATGGGGCTTCATTGTTTACTTTGGCGGCACCATCAAAAATCTTGAGTTCAGCGACTCTGATCCCTTGGTGAGGGCTGAAGTTTACGACGCGGAAGTTCACGGGGCCATGGCAGCGCTCGAAGCTATCATCGCAAACCTAGGCGGCCATCGCATCACGACAATCTATGTCATGCTCGACAATGCCGAAGCGGTGCAAACGTTGCAGACGTGAAAAACTACATCATCCCACTGGCGTGTCTGTAGATTCTGAAGGTGGGTGGATGGTCTGGTAACACCGGTGCACGTGAAGTGGATCCCGGGTCACGAAGGCATACCAGGAAACGAAGCAGCAGATCGATTGGCGCGAGAAGCACTCAATCAAGCCATCGGCACTGGAGGGACCGGAACCCTCACTGTAGCATCAGCGGGACGGAAAGCCCGAGCGATAGCGCAGAACCTCCGCAAAGATTGGTGGGCTTCTGCCTGTCCGAGAAGATACGAAGTACTCGAGCTTAAGATGCGACGTAAAATGCCACCTGAACTCGCGCTCAAGAGCGATCTGTGCGCGCCTAATTGCAGCCCGAACTGGCCACGGAGACTTTGCGGCCTATCACCGCCGATGGAATCACGACACTGCAACTCAGTGCGAGTGTGGGCGGGAAAAATCAGTGGGTTACCTGGTCCAATGCCGGAGCGCGCTGAACGGGTGGCGCTAAACTAGCGGACGGCGGAGAGCTCCGGCTCTCAACACTCTGCTCGGGGCACACGGGTGGCAGAAATTCGCTGAGTATGTTCACGGAAGCGGGATCTATGAGGAGGCAGTGATTGGTATGGCGGGAATAGGAGAATCGAACACTGGCTAGAATTTGCGGAGGGGGATGGTACCTGCAAAAATTGCAGAAAGTAATGGATACGCTCGGGTGCGTGGTGGCCGAGGTTGATCAACTATGTGAGGAGGGATACGGCAGAGAGAAGGCGTAATGGCGCGGGAAAACTTTTTTTTTTTTTCATTTTGTTTGTTCGTTTATCTGGGCTGCTGGAGTCACCACGTTCAACACATGTATATATTCCAGCATGGTTCCGGTCATTAGAGTGAGACGAGGCAGAGCAGCCAACCTGATCTCGCCCGGCCTCACCCGTGTCTGAACCTTCGGGGTGTACTGGCACGCTAAACTACAACAACATCTACCTGAATTCTAGATCTCTACACCCTCCATCTCATCTTTACCTTATTCCAGTCATTGATAACCTCTATTATTACTCACTTCTTAACTGTTATGGAGGTTAGATCGTCAGCTCAATTTCACATTATCTACTCGGAGCAAACTTTGAACGGCCAAGGCGCGTCGGAGGATAACAAAATCTTCGAAAGGACGGTTCAGACACCGGGTTTAGTCGCGAAGAAATGGTTGCGAAATTTCGCCGCAGCATGTTGGACATTCTGAAGGCAATGAACTTGCTGACAATCGTGCAAGGAAAGGTCTGGAACAACCTATAATACCCACAGATATATTTACGTACCATTTCTTTTTAAAAGAAAACATAGAAACACAAATTCTCCCAACTTGGCGAATTGAATGGACTAAGCGAGTGCCAATAGAGGAAGAAGGCTGAAAGGCCGTTGGACTTGGCGGATTTTGTAGGACATCTGCAAACATATCTATACACATCTTCAGGTCTGAGGCTATTTATCTGAACAGCTTCAGCAGAGGCACTTAGTCATCATATTGTCAGGCACGAACTGGGATTAGAAACAACCTGACCTATCTCTACAAAATTGGGAAAGTAGACCGTGACATCAGTGAACTCTGTAGCGAGGAGAAACGAACTATGCCACATCTGATGCTTTATTGCGCATATTCTGATGGACTGTAGCCATTGAATCTGACTATACTCTTCAATATCAAAGTTGGTAGACTCTTCTTTCTGAAGTTCTCACAATCTAGTCAATGCGTTTCAAAGCTGGTATCCCCACAAATTGAAACTTATACCTAGCACAATTACTAATCCATTAGTCATGTTACGCTACATTATATCAAAACTTTCTTTCGAACTTTTATTTACATTATTTCTCTTTTTGTTTATTTTTGATTTACATCCTAATTTATTTTTCCAATTTAACCCCCCCCCCCCACTATCCCGTTAAGAAGTATTAAAGGGAAAAAAATTGCTATACTCTATTGCGAAATGTTTGCATGGGAGCGGAAACACCGGCTGAAATTAATGTTGGATAGTCATCATTAAGCTATGAGGCAGGACTAGTACCCCAGGGGTATGAGCTCAACGGAGTTCAGGACGCTGGAATATTGGCTATAGAAGAAAAGGAATTTAACATAGCTGTAAGGCTGAATTGAGTATAATTTTTACTAGGTCCTGACCCTGCGGCCTTGCGCTTCGCTCCGGGGCAGGGTTCCTCGCGTTGCTTCGGAGGTGGAATTTTGACCGTTTGACTGGCAATGAGTTTCAAGTGCGATGTAGGATGTAGACTTGAGGACTATGTGGTGGAACGGGTTCAACTCACTTGAAGTAGATGGTAGATGTTGGTTTGGTTTCCTACAGGACAACAAAAAAATGAAATGGGAATGCAAGCCAGGCCAAAAACAATTTAAGGGATGAAGCAATTAATTAAGGTAAGGGAATGAGTTCTATTCTTTCTACGTGAAGCGGAGGGAAGATGTTGGTTATTTGAAATTACGGAAGTCAGCGTGAGCCACATGGAATGGAAGGGAAAATGTTGCCTCTTGAAAAGTCAGATGAGAAGCGTGGAGTGTGTAGCTTCTATCCGGTGCTTGGGAAGAAAAAAGGCGTGTGCCTTGTTTAGGTCAAACTTAGGTATCAGTTGGTTTAATTTTCAAGATCAGCTTCGGCATAGATGAATGTTTGGGATCCATCCGAGTGACATGTAAATAGGGGAGGGGTTAGTTTAATTCCTGAACTTAAGATGTCAAGTGAAGCGCGTGACTTCAATGCGTGTTGTAAGATGTTTAGAGGATGATCGTCAGTTCTTTCCCAGTCAGAGATTGATAGGTGATAGGTCAAGGTTGTCTCCGAGTTTTGTAAAGTCAAATGTAGACATGTAGTTTCTGTCGAAGGAAGATGAAATCAAGAGGTAATCTCTGGGATTGAGTAATGTCAGAGTGGAGTATTAGAACGTGGAAGATCTTCGATTGTATAGGTAGTTGAAGAGGACCGATTATAGATCGAGTACTTAGCCTGCGGCCGCAGTGCGGGAATCTCGCACTCAAGTCTTGATATCCAACAACGTGAGGTGATTCGAGGATAGACCATGGGAATAACAATTATGCAAGGAACCGTTGAGCTTGTGCGTTATCTTCATCCATGAGTGATGAAGTGACATAGTCTTCTTCTGTGAAACGATGGTGCCAGACCTTGATACACAATTGATAGATATTCATTGATGAAGGATGTTTCTTTTTGAAGATAACCGTGACGATATGGTTATATTTTCAAAAGAGTTATTTCTTCCCATGTGTGATTCGATATGCGTCCAATTATTCCTCTCATAGTCTGCTCGTCGAGTGTTAATTCCAATAGCGTGAACGATAATTCTCATGTTATGTGCGAAAGTACTTATCAATGTTTATAATTTTTGTGACGACGAAATAATTCTTTCTTCTAGAGCAATATTACTTTGCAGCATAGTTGAATCGTGTGTAAGTCTGGAAATTCTTTTCTTTACATGTCGATAATAGATAATGACTTGTAGCACATATACGTGACCGGCGTCATATTTATTCTTCACAACGACAAAATTCAGTCGAGTTAAAGACGTCGAAACAGGTTCATTTATTATAATGTGTGTGGTGTACTGCCAAAGAACATATTGGTGAAATGTTTTACTCATGATATGCAGACATACCTGTTGTTGGTTGAACATTCTACGGTGACAACGTTTGGAATAAAATGTGTTTTTGTGAAGTTTGAGCTGGATATGAAGAGGTAGAAGGAAGATGAGAAATATTTATACTGTGTGCGGTTGCAGACCTGCTAGCATCGAAACACTTGAACTACTCTTGGTCATTGTAACGGCTGGCTAGCCGGCAAGGATCCTGTAGACCACGGTTGCCAACGCGGTCCCTGTTACGCGAAGATATTGACATGGCTAGCATTCCGAAATGTAGATCAACGTCCATTGGAACAAATGTTGGGTGCAGGGGGGCAGTCGATGGGTCTAGCCCAACGTCAAGATAATTACAATTTGAGGATATTGTAATGAGGATCGCCGTGAACTACGTCCACGGCGCCAAGTTGTTTGCTCTGTTTGCATGAGTGGAATCACATGGGCAGGGCAGGAGGAACCTATAAAAAGGCCGTCATCTGTACATAAATATCTCTTTCTTTCCTCATAGTGAATATAAACTTCTGATTTCGATCCTCTGAGCCAACTTAGAGACACTAACCGTGACAGTCATCCTAGACCAGGCTGCGTACAATGCATGCCGCATGGTACGTCTCGTAGGTGACACTTCCGAAGTCGTAGAATTCCGAAAATGACTTGACGTCTAGGACGTTGGTAAGCAACAGCCGCAAGTCCACTCGATCATCTTTTCCGGTATTCATAGACGTGCAAGCTAACGCAGAGTTGTATCTGCGGATCTTCTTCCGGAAGCTGGCCGCAAGTTGAGTCCGGTCGGTAAAAAGCACTAACGTCATCTGAGGCAGACGCTGTAGAAGCAGCAGGAATACATCCCCTTTCTTGCAACAAAGCAAAAACTCCCCGTCTGCTATTTTTTCACCGCAAAGTGGAGAGTTTGGCAGTGAGGGCACACAATTTTCATCTGACTAACATCGTGAGAATCCCCAGCTCGAAAGACGGACCTGAAAGCGTCCGGAACTGAAACCACTGGTTCAGGGATTGCTAGATCCGGAGAGGAGAAGGAGGCGAAGGAGTGGGTGGATGAGACAAATTTAATGGTGGGAGAGGTTTGTTTATAATTGATGGTAGATGAGGACCGATATTGGTGGGCGGATTAGCGGCTGCAGCCCGGGCAGCTTGCACTTGAGTTATTGTTCGCCAAATACGCCTGGCAGGTGGTGCATTGTCCGTAACCCAGCAACTGCGCTATTGCGTGTCTGCCGAGGTGCTTGATTGTTGATTTCTCCAATTGTCCGGTGCAAGACCTCAGTCTTCTCCGGAATACACGTCAGTAACAGATCTCAAACCACGATTAATAGACATATCCGATACCGATTACATGCTTTATAATATAGCCTATTTCGATTTTTAGAAAATCCTGTGAGATGTTGCCTCTTCTTGCAGGAGGAGCATTATGATTCTAGAGAATCCATCTAGTATAACTCCGTGAAACATGTCAGTAACAGGTATTAAAACGTAATATCTAGACTTACCTGATGTCTAATATGTGTTCAGTCACGACAACCTGAGTCTTACTATTGGGGCAAGAATTGTCGGAAAGAGCATCCATTGAGAGCGTGGACGCTTGGGTTATCTCCTCGACAGCCGGCGGAGCAGTTCTGATTACGCAATAAACAAATACAGTACGGACGTGCTAAACGGACAGTCCCAAATGCTCGCTGGACGTCCCTGCAAGAAGATTGCGCTTCCACGCTAACCAAATCTGCATTGATCAGCGATCTCGTCGAATATTTTTTGCGCTACTCCAAATTTGGTCACTATCGTTACAAGTATAGTAGTTACCATGACAACTTAGAGCCCGTGTTTAACAAACATAACATAAAGATACCATTTAGAAATATTGGTCCTGGAATTGCCTTAATAACTTTTCCAAATCGTCCAATTCTATATTCCAATTTCATCTTCCTCACCTCCAACTTCGCCTCACTTATTGAACTCCAAATTACAATGGCTGAACTGAACTTTAATGCGCTATCAGCATCAATCAACATATCTCAAGATACTAATGAAAGAGGTATTTTTCCCTTCTATATAATATTACAGCATTTCTTTCTTATATCTTATATCTTCTCTTCTCTATCTCTTCTTTCTTTAAATATATCAGAGCATTTGTGGATACCTTTTCAGTTTTGCGAAAGAGCTGATTGGCTGGGGGAGGGGGGGAGAACGGTGGTTGGTCGGGCGGGCAAACGGCGACGTCATTTCGGCTGACCGCCCGCAATCGGCAGTAATGATTGGCTCGCAGAGTGTCGAATGTCTGACTCAGCTCAGAAGGCTAAATGTGGATCCCACGAGAAAATCTTCTTTAAATTAAATATATCAGAGCATTTGTGGATACCTTTTCAGTTTTGCGAAAGAGCTGATTGGCTGGGGGAGGGGGGGAGAACGGTGGTTGGTCGGGCGGGCAAACGGCGACGTCATTTCGGCTGACCGCCCGCAATCGGCAGTAATGATTGGCTCGCAGAGTGTCGAATGTCTGACTCAGCTCAGAAGGCTAAATCAGGGCATTTGTGGATACCTTTTCAGTTTTGCGAAAGAGCTGATTGGCTGGGGGAGGGGGGGGAGGACGGTGGTTGGTCGGGCGGGCAAACGGCGACGTCATTTCGTCTGACCGCCCGCAATCGGCAGTAATGATTGGCTCGCAGAGTGTCGAATGTCTGACTCAGCTCAGAAGGCTAAATGTGGATCCCACGAGAAAATGCGCGCGCTAGATAGAATGAAGCTGTTCCATTGGCCCACGGAGCGTCGTTCCGGCTGACTAAAGCCCATCAGACTAAATGTGGATACCGTGTGAGAATTCGCAAATGCTCATTCGTCGCCGCTAGCGTTTGGACCACGCTAAGAAAATTTTTCATCAATTCCCACAATCCGTCGCTTCTTCTTTCTCTTTTACATACATCATCGTCGTCGTCGAATTTCCGCCACCACCATCAGGTACGTCGTCCTATCCGCATCGCTGACCATTTCACAGGAATATAGAACTACACATGGCTTCAGGTGAGTAAATGACTCCTTTTTGATACGCTGACAAACCCACAGGTCGTCGTCGCAGCAGGAATAAATTCGATTTTAGGTACGTCGTCCACTTTTTATCGCTGACAATTAACAGGAAGCTTCAGGTAAGTGTCAGCAACTATATTCTTGAATTCTAACAATTTAACAGGCCGCTGCGACAAAATTTCATCGCTTTTGAACCAGGTACGTCGTCTACAACGCTGATTGCTGACAATTTCACAGGAAATAGTATTACACATCGCTTCAGGTGAGTAAATGGCTCCATTATCAATCACTGACAAAACTACAGGTCGTCGTCGCAGCATTAAACATTTCAAATTCAGGTAAGTCGTCCAATTATCATCGCTGACAATGTACAGAAAGCCTCAGATGAGTGTAACCCACCTAATCGTTAACTCTAACAATTAAACAGGTCGCTGCGACATCATTTCATCGTTTTTTAAATCAGGTACGTCTTCAAATTAAGCTGCTAATTCTTTACAGGCTTTGAAATCGAAATCACCAGCGAAAAGTTTCAAACGAAAGAAACATCTCCACATATTATGCTTCACTGACGATTTAAGGTCGTTACTGCCCTCATACTTCGACAACTCTCAGGTACGTCTCAGAATAGCCTTCAGAAGTCATATTAACCAGCTCAGAATTATCAGTCGCTAAGCCGTTAAATACTTCACACCAGCATCTTCGCAATCCAATAAATTACGCCAACGAACAATTTATCAAATTTGCCCAGGTACGAAGCACAAATTTATATTTCACTCTACTAACAAGCATTAGAATCGAATGTACCGCTGCTTGAAATATAAGACATCATTTTAATCGATCCAATGACATTCATCAGTCTATAGGTTTTTGAACAGACTATACTATCACCAGGTACGTTTCAAGTCGAGCTCCAAAACAGTCATTAACGAGTTTTAGAAGAATTTTATTCGAAATGCCGACGAGTCTGAACAAATTTTCAAGATGACCTTACCACATTACTCCAAAAAAAAATAAGAAAGACGACAACTGGCAACAGCCAATTCATCAACTAAAGAGCAATTGAAAACCGATAAGTTTGAGAAGTATAGAGAATCTGAAGATTTAATCCAAACCATCCTGTTCAGAAAACGATTGCTAATACATACTCAGGACACATTCCTTAAGAAATTACATTCAACTTCGAAAGCTACAGATATCGTATTTAAACCGTTACTAAAAGATCTCCACAGAGACACCAGTTATATCCTTCCAGAGGAACTTCTTATCTCAGGTATCTGACAAAAACCATGGTCGAAGTTATCAAAAAGACGTATTGAAAATACTTCATTCGAAATACTTCATCTTAGACGTTTCACTGACAACTTATGAGTAGGAAATTAGCACACAATCCTTAAAGGACTTGACTGGATACTATTGGCGACTTAACTATACTCAGAACCACTTCCAGGAGGACACACTTTCCAGCTTCACCAAGTTTCGGACTCTGTAAGGACTTTCGTAGTGGTTTCTCGCAATGACTTTTAAATTTGCCATACTGACGTAAATGCGAAGCTTCCCTAACGTAAAACCATTATCTGAAAATTCTGAATCTAACAAGTAAAAATGTAGAGAGTAACTGCATTGTGTCCTAAAAATAACATTGACATTTGTAAATGATGAAACGGTACGATTGTAAGATAAGATTTTAATAGTAATGAAATTTTTCAACGTATAAATATAAATTAACACAAAATATCTGCTAATTTTAGTTTAATCAAAATATTTATACAAATTGTGAAATAACAAATTTATACATAAATACTATACAAATTTATACTAGCATAATAATTTTGAAATAAATATGTGCAGACATAAACAATATGAATTACATAACTTTGTGCTGTTGTATCCATGGCAACGTTCATCTTCGGTTAAATCTGTATCCATAGCAACATGTTTATTCGGTTAAACTGATCTCCATGGCAACATATTTTATTCGGTTAATATGTTAACAAGGGTACCCCAGACATATTATGATATTTTATATAAATTTATTTTCGATTTATGCCGACATTATTTTAATCAACGAAAAAATATAACCATGGATACCCCTGACTCTGTAATCCTTCATGTCAATTAAGTATCAGGGTGTCCATGATTGAAATTAATAAATATCAAATCTTACATGTAGGGATATCCCTGATAGAAAGTTATATTCAAATATTTCATTATTTGGGATAACGTTCGTAAGCTCGGACTTATTACCAGGATTTATCCATGAGCTACCCTGTAATATTAATATTTATGACCCTACACGTGTAGGGATATGCCTAGCATGGCAATTTTTGAACTCCGAATCAGAGTAGGGGTATCCCTATTTTGAAATATTCTCATGCAGAGAAGCCATCATGGATAGCCCTGCCAATGATTTATTTCAGAAAATTAATGCCCCAAGGGATATCCCAGTTTGAATGATGTTTTATGCAAATTAGTGATAGGGATTTCCTTGAAATTTTTACTAAATATGCAGAAATGCTGATTATATCACCCCTGAAGTAGTTATAACCCATTCTCAGTTGTTAGCATGGATAAACCTGACAAGTATTTTTTCAAGGTATTATGCTTGAGGGTATCCCTGATCGTACTATGAATTATGCAATATGTTATGTTGATGTATCCCCTACAAGTATTTGCTTCATGTACACACCCCAGCATGGCTATCCCAGGCAAGATTTTAAGGTTATATAACACATATGACAGCATTTCGTACCCGGACTCGGATTTTCATGCAATGCTACAAGCATGGGTATGCCACTAGGAACTTTTACATAGTATAAAATTATTTTATCTCATTTAATTAACATCCGTATAAACCAACGATCACTGATATAGTCATCCTTCTGATTACTTAAATAATCGGTCGCAGTGAATTAGTTAATCTATCAGAGGCATGACTGTACCTTTCTACACTTAAAAAATTTTTAATTGCATTACTGATGCAACGCAGAATGTAATCGCCCATCGTACTTTTGAAATTCACAGTTGTTTCAATACGGTTGCGGGAATGGTTTGCCGCGACGTGCTGTCGTTACCATAAGTGTCAAGTGTAGGAAACAACTCTAGGGATAATTTTATGTGAATTTGTTAATGCGGAAGTCGACCAGCAGAGTATTATGCGAATAGGATGAAATATGCGCAACAAGGGAGTTTGAGCGATGTTCCGCCCCTTGCTAATAGTAAGCAGGGCATTTATTAGCAGAATACTATCACAGGAATACATGGTTAAGGATCCACCATCGCGGCAGTTCGTCAATAACGATATCACACGATGCTGCATAATTAAGCGCGATGCATCAAGTTCAAGCTGATTTCCGCCCCTTGCTGATAGTAATCAGGGCTTGCATGGTCGGAATTCATTCGCACAGATATTACGCTGTGGAGCCTTTCACGTAAATCTACTTCTTATATAACATGCATTATCGCTGAAAAGGACCTGGGAAATCAAGGGTGGTTTACTCCCATGCTACAATAAGCTTGAGGGTTATAAAGGTGATATGAACATGGTTCCTTCATTATTTATCCGTCATCGCAACAGAATGACTTACAAGGATGCACATTCTGGATCCATCTACGCGTCCATTAGATTCACACCTGTAGATTTCGGCATACCCATTGCGACGTCATTACGCCACACCTACTAAAATTGGCAGTTTGTGGATCGAGTCTTTTAAAGTGATATACTAATTCTCACCTTCGACACGCAACATAGACGCATGCCGTGATAATGGTTTAAGGTATTGGGTAATCGGATACAATGAAATAAGATGCGATAATTAGTTGTCGTATTGCAATTATACTCAATTTTTCCCGCCGTTCGAAACACGTAGTTTGTGGTAATTTTATTTATGGGTGCTACACATTGAATACTTAATAAAACGCGAGTGAGGAACCCAATATTTGGATATCTTTGAAAAACAAATCAAATCTTCATTATACGATTAGATGGCAAGGTCAAAGTTGCGCGATGTTGCCAACGTGATCACAAAGAACAGTTTGTGGTTCAGAGTCATTAAATTGCGATGTATTGAATTGTTGTCACTTAGTGAGGCATATTCCACACATGTTACTGCTGAACATGTTACATTTTTTATTTTTTTAAAAAAAATATGTTATTCAGCAAAAAGGTCACGCGACTTTCTTAACATCTTTTTTTTTGAACTTCTTGATGATTCTTATCTAATGATTGCGTATCGCTTATTTTTGACGCTAGCAAGTCCCCACCCACACAAACTATAAATATTTCTCATCATCCGGTCCCTCCCACCAGTTAACAATCAACTTTCACAATTACTTTTTGATCTAAAACGGTTTCACCATAGATCTTCACCCATCACTAGGTTGGTCTTTACCCCAATTAAAATACTTAACTAACAAGTTTATCGACAGTACACTACACACCTATTAGGTTGGTTGAACCTGTATCGACGACCTCAAGTCGACTAATTTCTGTCTACGCACTAAACATATGTGCCACTGGCTACGTGTATGAAACAAAATAAGATATATCATTGACATGTAAAGAGAAGAAAGTCAAAGTTACAAAGACAGCTCACAGACGCTGCAAAAATCGTTGCTCCTAAACAAAAGAATAATCTACTCAAAACTATAAGCAGAACGAGTATTCTATCATCCTATATGCTGTAGCTATGTACTCAACTGGAATCAAACCTCAGACATATAACACAAAAGTTGTATTGGTCTCAAATAAAATTATACATGAACGAAAAATGTCAACAAAATCAGAATAGTATCATCAGGGGTTAAAAAAATTTTCATCCACCACATCTACCATTCACCTAACATGTGCCACCATTATCTTAAAGAAGGCTATGTCATTGGACTCCTACTGGAGGCATACGATGCACAAACTCAGCTACTGTTACTATATCGTAGTGAACCCCACAGACTCTTCACGATTTGAACATGTCTGTGGAATCACGCACCTCCAGTGCAAGGTCCCTATACTACATATGCATATTGTGTACTCGACCCTACCTATCATCATTCTCCATCAAAATCGTGGATCTAAAGCTATGACCCTTCAGTTAATCCCACAGATTAACGCACTGTTTTAATTCGACAGGTAATATGGGTCTGCATTCTACAAGCAAGACCTAAACACATTATTCCAATGCCCAATTATAATAAATTTACGGGTAAGGGCAAACAGCCTTCAACATCATACTACATGAACTGTAGTCATGCCCTGCACTTGAAATTTCACGTTCAAGGGAATAGACTAACCATTCAATGGCGAATAAATCACCTTGGTTCAGGCCGAACATGCGTAACTGCCATTATATCGTAATGTCACTAACTCCTACTTGAGTTTGGCCCAAACAATACATGCCTCTTTTCAAGTAACAGATAGAAATTAGTATTTCCACGCTTCTCATCTGGCTCTGATAAAGGCAAAATCATCATCTCCATTCATGTGAATCAAGTAGATCGGTATCTGACATAATTATCTTCTGATTCGTGTAACTGATTTGGACTAACCCTAAACTTAGTGAGTTGCTTCATAGTTTTCTTGGAGATGATCTAACAGCTCTCTTGAAGATAGTATAGCATATGTTGAAGCCATGCTTTTCGATCGACATCTTCATGTGATGAAGTCAACTAACTCAATACTCATCTACACGTTCTCGAACGTATCTCTAAGATTTTTCTATGTCATTCCTCATGATGGCTAATCAACTCTTGCTCAGTTGTGACTCAAATATTTACACGCCTTTCCCATGTGCCAGGTGGAAGCTACTAACTACACGGTTCTCATCTGACTTTACAAAAGGCAAAATCTCCTATTCATTGCATGTGAACAATCCCAACTAACGCAGACTAACGTAACTAAGATCGCATTTCCACTTTATGTGAACCATACTAACAACCGTAAATAAAAACAATCCACATGTCCCCAACATGTGGAGCAAGGTTACCGTACTATCAAATTCCAACTACCTGCCTCCGATTCATGTGACATAGACATGTAAGCCTCCACAGACTATTTCCAACTAGCAACATCACAACACTACAAAACCCGTCACCCATTCCGAAGCAACGCGAGGAACCCTGCCCCGGAACGAAGCGAAGGGCCGCAGGGCCAGGACCTAGTTAAATATATCAGAGCATTTGTGGATACCTTTTCAGTTTTGCGAAAGAGCTGATTGGCTGGGGGAGGGGGGGAGAACGGTGGTTGGTCGGGCGGGCAAACGGCGACGTCATTTCGGCTGACCGCCCGCAATCGGCAGTAATGATTGGCTCGCAGAGTGTCGAATGTCTGACTCAGCTCAGAAGGCTAAATGTGGATCCCACGAGAAAATCTATAATGTATTGGAGCATTTGTGGATCCCAATTTTTAGTTTTGCGAAACGGTGATTGGCTGGCGGAGGGGGAGGTGGCCGGTGGTTGGTCGGGCAAGCGAGGGGCGAAGTCATTTCGGCTGACCGCCCGAAAACGGCAGTAATGATAGGCTCGCAGAGCGTCGGATGGCTGATTCAGCTCAGAGGGCTAAATGTGGATACCACGAGAAAGTGCGAGCACGCTGATTGGGCGGCGGGGGAGAGGTGCGCGCGCTAGATAGAATGAAGCGGTTCCATTGGCCCACGGAGCGTCCTTCCGGCTGACTAAAGCCCATCAGACTAAATGTGGATACCATTTAAAAATTCGCGAGTGCTCATTCGTCGCCGCTAGCGTCTGGACCACGCTAAGAAAATTTTTCATCGCCTCCCACAATCCAATCTTCTATCTCTTTTACATTCATCATCGTCGTCGCCGAATTTTCCACCACCACCAGGTACGTCGTCCTTTAACCATCGCTGACCATTTCACAGGATTGGAGAATTACACATGGCTTCAGGTGAGTAAATGGCTCCATTTTGCTACGCTGACAAGCTCACAGGGCGTCTTCGCAGCAGTATTTTTCACGAACCAGGTACGTCGTCCACTTTCATCGCTGACAATCTACAGGAAACCGAAGGAAGCGTCAGGTATGTAAATGGCTTCATTCTCGATCACTGACAAATTCACAGGTCGTCGTCGAAGCAGTATTCATCTTGAAACCAGGTATGTCGTCCACTTTTCATCGCTGACAATTTACAGGTAGTTTCAGGTCAGTAAAAGACTCAGTTCTGAAATACTGACAATCATACAGGTCGTTGCGTCTGAATTCCATCGCTTTTGAATCAGGTACGTCGTCTACAACGTTCATTGCAAGCAATTCCACAGAAAACAGCATTACACATGGCTTCAGGTCAGTAAAAGACTCAGTTTTCTGAAATACTGACAAATCTACAGGTCGTCATTGCAGCAGTAACAATTTGAAAAACAGGTACGTCATCCATTTTTCATCGCTGACAACGTACAGGAAGCCTCAGATGAGTGACAGTCACTCCATTCTTGAACTCTGACAACAAAATAGGTCGCTGCGACAAAAATCACATGGTTTTTGAATCAGGTACGTCTTCAAATCAAGCTGACATCCCCGCAGGATCTGAAATCGAAATAGCCAGCGAAAGCTTCAAATGTAAGAAAAATCCTCACACAAAATGCTTCACTGACAGTTTTAGGTCGTTCCTGCCCTTCATACTGCGATAACTTTCAGGTGCGTTTCCGAACAACTTACAGAAGTCATACTAATTGCCTCAGAACTATCACTCACGAATCCGTCAAATATTTGACACCAGCATCTTCGCAATCCAATACATTACGGCAACAAACAAAAAACCACATTTGCTCAGGTACGAATCCAAAAAATCACAATACACTCTACTTACCAGCTTTAGAATCGAATTCACCGCTGCTTAAAATATCAAACATCGTCATATTCGATCAAATGACATTCATCAGTTGTTTGTTCTTTGAACAGTCCGCAATATTACCAGGTACGTTTTAAGTCGAGTTCTAAATTAGCCATTAACGAACTTTAGACAAAGTTTATTCGCGATGCCGACGATTCTCACTAGAGCTTAAAGAAGAATCAATCCCAATTACCCATATAAATAAGTAAAACGATAACTGCCAACAGCCGATGCATCAACTAAAGAACGACAGAAAAACGACATGCTTGATAAGTACAGAGCAAAGATCGAATTCAAACCATCTTGATTTGAAAGCGATTGCTGACACTTATCTAGGACACATTCGTTACTTGAAAATTACATTCAACTTCGATAGCTTAAGATCACGTTTTAAACCGTTACCTAAAGATCTCTTTAGAGACAACAGTTGCATTTCTATCGAAAAGGAAACTTCTAAGTCAGGAATCTTAACAAATATCATGGTCAACGTGATTGAGAAGTCATTAAGAACATCCGAGACATATCACTGACAGTTTATGAGTAGGAAATTGGCACATATTCCTTAACGGACTTGACTGGATACCATTGGCGCCTAAACTATACCCATAACCACCTCCAGGAGGACACACTTTCCAACTTCACCAAGTTTCGGACTCTGTAAGGACATTCGTAATGATTTCTCGCAATGACTTTTAAATTTGCCATACTGACATGAAAGCGAAGCTTTTCACAACGTAAAACCAATTATCTGAAAATTCTGAAACTAACAAGTAAAGTTGTAGAGATTAATTGCATTGTGGCTTAAAATAACATCGTGATTTGTAATCGAAAAAACGGCACAATGGTAAGCTAAAATTAAAAATATTATGTAATTCACAATAAATATAACGAAAGGAACACAAAATTTATGCTATTTATAACAAGTCATAAATTATTTATGCAAATGAGGAAATGAACAAATTAATACAAATTTATTTTACACAATTATTCAAGGATAATATTTATGAATTAGATTGTGCAGACATAATATATATGAAATGCATAGTTTTGTGCTGTTGTAACCATGGCAACTATAGTCTTCGGTTAAATTGGTATCCATGGCAACCTATTTATTTTGTAAAATTTGTCTCCATGGCAACATATTTAATTCGGTTAACATAATAACATGGGTACCCCAGACACATTATGATATTTTATATAAATTCATTTTCGAATTATGCCAACATTATTTTAATCATCTCATAAATATAACCATGGATACCCTTGATTCTATAATTCTTTCTAACATTTGAGACCCAGGGGTATCCATGATTGAAATTAAAGAATATCAAATCTTACATGTAGGGGTATCCCTAATCTAAAGTTGTATTCAAATAATTCATAAATTGGGATAACGTTCATAAAATCAAACTTTTTGCCTGGGTTTATCCATGGGCTACCCTGAAATATTAATTTTTATAACCCTACATGTGTAAGGATACGCCTAGCATTGCAAATTTTGAACTCCGAATCAGTAAAGGGGTATCCCTATTTCGAAATATTCTTATGCAGAGAAGCCATCATGGATAGCCCTGCCAATGATTTATTTCAGAAAATTAATGCCCCAAGGGATATCCCAGTTTGAAAGATGTTTTATGCAAATTAGTGATAGGGATTTCTTGAAATTTTTACTAAATATGCAGAAATGCTGATTATATCACCCCTAAAGTAGTTATAACCCATTCTCAGTTGTTAGCATGGATAAACCTGACAAGTATCTTTTCAAGGTATTATGCTTGAGGATATCCCTGATCGTACTATGAATTATGCATTATGTTATGTTGATGTATCCCCTACAAGTATTTGCTTCATGTACACACCCCAGCATGGCTATCCCAGGCAAGATTTTAAGGTTATATAACACATATGACAGCAATTCGTACCCTGACTCGGATTTTCATGCAATGCTACAAGCATGGGTATGCCACTAGGAACTTTTACATAGTATAAAATTATTTTATCTCATTTAATTAACATCCGTATAAACCAACAACCACTGATATAGTCATCCTTCTGATTACTTAAATAATCGGTCGCAGTGAATTAGTTAATCTATCAGAGGCATGACTGTACCTTTCTACACTTAAAAAATTTTTAATTGCATTACTGATGCAACGCAGAATGCAATCGCCCATCGTACTTTTGAAATTCACAGTTGTTTCAATACGGTTGCGGGAATGGTTTGCCGCGACGTGCTGTCGTTACCATAAGTGTCAAGTGTAGGAAACAACTCTAGGGATAATTTTATGTGAATTTGTTAATGCGGAAGTCGACCAGCAGAGTATTATGCGAATAGGATGAAATATGCGCAACAAGGGAGTTTGAGCGATGTTCCGCCCCTTGCTAATAGTAAGCAGGGCCTTTATTAGCAGAATACTATCACAGGAATACATGGTTAAGGATCCACCATCGCGGCAGTTCGTCAATAACGATATCACACGATGCTGCATAATTAAGCGCGATGCATCAAGTTCAAGCTGATTTCCGCCCCTTGCTGATAGTAATCAGGGCTTGCATGGTCGGAAATCATTCGCACAGATATTACGCTGTGGAGCCTTTCACGTAAATCTACTTCTTATATAACATGCATTATCGCTGAAAAGGACCTGGGAAATCAAGGGTGGTTTACTCCTATGCTACAATAAGCTTGAGGGTTATAAAAGTGATATGAACATGGTTCCTTCATTATTTATCCGTCATCGCAACAGAATGACTTACAAGGATGCACATTTTGGATCCATCTACGCGTCCATTAGATCCACACCTGTAGATTTCGGCATACCCATTGCGGCGTCATTACGCCACACCTACTAAAATTGGCAGTTTGTGGATCGAGTCTTTTAAAAGTGATATACTAATTCTCACCTTCGACACGCAACATAGACGCATGCCGTGATAATGGTTTAAGGTATTGGGTAATCGGATACAATGAAATAAGATGCGATAATTAGTTGTCGTATTGCAATCATACTCAATTTTGCCCGCCGTTCGAAACACGTAGTTTGTGGTAATTTTATTTATGGGTGCTACACATTGAATACTTAATAAAACGCGAGTGAGGAACCCAATATTTGGATATCTTTGAAAAACAAATCAAATCTTCATTATACGATTAGATGGCAAGGTCAAAGTTGCGCGATGTTGCCAACGTGATCACAAAGAACAGTTTGTGGTTCAGAGTCATTAAAATGCGATGTATTGAATTGTTGTCACTTAGTGAGGCATATTCCACACATGTTACTGCTGAACATGTTACATTTTTTATTTTTTTAAAAAAAAATATGTTATTCAGCAAAAAGGTCACGCGACTTTCTTAACATCTTTTTTTTTGAACTTCTTGATGATTCTTATGTAATGATTGCGTATCGCTTATTTTTGACGCTAGCAAGTCCCCACCCACACAAACTATAAATATTTCTCATCATCCGGTCCCTCCCACCAGTTGACCATCAACTTTCACATTTACTTTTGATCTAAAACGGTTTTACCATAGATCTTCACCCATCATTAGGTTTGTCTTTACTCCAAATAAAATACTTAACTAACAAGTTTATTGACAGTACACTACACACCTATTAGGTTGGTTGAACCTGTATCGACGACCTCAAGTCGACTAATTTCTGTCTACGCACACAACATATGTGCCACTGGCTACGTGTATGAAACAAAATAAGATATATCATTGACATGTAAAGAGAAGAAAGTCAATGCTCTAAAGACAGCCCACAGACGCTGCAAAAAAACGTTACTCCTAGAGAAAAGAAATAATCTACTAAAAACTAAAAACACAACGAGTATTCTATCATCCTACATGCGGTAGCTGTGTACGCATCTGGAATCAATACCTCAGACACATAACACAAGAGACGTTATCGGTCTCAAATAAAATTATACATGAACGAAAAATGTCAACAAAATCGGAATAGTATCATCAGGGGTTAAAAAAAATTTCATCCACCACATCTACTACTCACCTAACATGTGCCACCATCATCTTAAAGAAGGCTATGTCATTGGACTCCTACTGGAGGCATACGATGCACAAACTCAGCTACTGTTACTATATCGTAGTGAACCCCACAGACTCTTCACGATTTGAACATGTCTGTGGAATCACGCACCTCCAGTGCAAGGTCCCTATATTACATATGCATATTGTGTACTTGACCCTACCTATCATCATTCTCCATCAACATCGAGGATCTAAAGCTATGGCCCTCTTCAGTTAATCCTACAGATTAACGCACTGTCCTAACTCGACAGGCACTATGGGTCTGCATTCTACAAGCAGAACCTAAACACATTATTCCAATGCCCGATTATAATACCTTTAGGGGAAAGGGCTAACAGCCTTCAACATCATACTACATGAACTGTAGTCATGTCCTGAACTTGAAATTTCACGTTCAGGGAATAGACTAACCATTCAATGGCGAATAAATCACCTTGGTTCAGGCCGAACATGCGTACTGCCATTATACCGTAATGCCAACAACTCCTACTTGATTGTGGCCCAAACAATTATACGCCTCTTTCAAGGTACAGATAGAAGTTAGTATTTCCACGCTTTTCATCTGGCTCTGATAAAGGCAAAATCATCATCTCCAATTCAAGTGAATTAAGTAGACCGTAATCCGACATAATTATCTTCCCATTCGTGAAACTGATTTGTTCTAACCCTAAACTTTGTGAATTTCTTCAAACTTTTCATGGAAAAGAACTAACGGCCCTCATGAAGATAGTATAGCATCTGTTGTAGCCATGCTTTTCGATCGACATCTTCAAGTGATGTGGTCAACTAACTCACTTCTCATCTACACGTTCTCGAATGGATTTCAAAGATTTTTCTATGTCATTCGTCATGATGGCAAATAAACTCTTGCTCAGTTGTGACTCAAAATTTACACGCCTTTCTATGGTACCAGATGGAAGCCACATACTCCACGCTTCTTATCTTACCTTACTGAGGGCATAATCTTCCCATACATTGCATGTTAACAATGTCGACTAACGCAGTCTAACGTAACAAATAATGCCTATCCAAATAATGTGAGCCATACTAACAACCGCATTTAAAAACAATCCACATGTCCCCTTACATGTGAAGCAAGGTTACCGTAATATCTAACACCAAACTACCTGCCTCCGCTTCATGAGACCAAGACCTGTAAACCTCTACAGACTCGCTCCAACCAACTACATCACATGCTAACAAAACCAGCCACCCCTTCCGAAGCAACGCGAGGAACCCTGCCCCGGAGCGAAGCGAAGGGCCGCAGGGCCAGGACCTAGTCTTTAAATATATCAGAGCATTTGTGGATACCTTTTCAGTTTTGCGAAAGAGCTGATTGGCTGGGGGAGGGGGGGAGAACGGTGGTTGGTCGGGCGGGCAAACGGCGACGTCATTTCGGCTGACCGCCCGCAATCGGCAGTAATGATTGGCTCGCAGAGTGTCGAATGTCTGACTCAGCTCAGAAGGCTAAATGTGGATCCCACGAGAAAATCTTTTTCTTTAAATATATCAGAGCATTTGTGGATACCTTTTCAGTTTTGCGAAAGAGCTGATTGGCTGGGGGAGGGGGGGGAGGACGGTGGTTGGTCGGGCGGGCAAACGGCGACGTCATTTCGTCTGACCGCCCGCAATCGGCAGTAATGATTGGCTCGCAGAGTGTCGAATGTCTGACTCAGCTCAGAAGGCTAAATGTGGATCCCACGAGAAAATCTTTAAATATATCAGAGCATTTGTGGATACCTTTTCAGTTTTGCGAAAGAGCTGATTGGCTGGGGGAGGGGGGGGAGGACGGTGGTTGGTCGGGCGGGCAAACGGCGACGTCATTTCGGCTGACCGCCCGCAATCGGCAGTAATGATTGGCTCGCAGAGTGTCGAATGTCTGACTCAGCTCAGAAGGCTAAATGTGGATCCCACGAGAAAATGCGCGCGCTAGATAGAATGAAGCTGTTCCATTGGCCCACGGAGCGTCGTTCCGGCTGACTAAAGCCCATCAGACTAAATGTGGATACCGTGTGAGAATTCGCAAATGCTCATTCGTCGCCGCTAGCGTCTGGACCACGCTAAGAAAATTTTTCATCACCTCCCACAATCCGTTTTTTCTTTCTCTTTCACTCATCATTGTCGTCGTCGAATTTATCGTCACCACCATCAGGTACGTCGTCCTATCATCATCGCTGACAGTTTCACAGGAATAGAGAATTATACAAGGCTTCAGGTGAGTAAACGACTCCTTTTTGATACGCTGACAAACATATAGGTCGTCGTCGCAGCAGTAGTCTTCCCCAAATCAGGTACGTCGACCACTTTTCATCGCTGACAATCTACAGGAAACCGCAGGAAGCGTCAGGTATGTAAATGGCTCCATTCTCAATCACTGACAAATTCACAGGTCGTCGTCGAAGCAGTATTCATCTTGAAACCAGGTATGTCGTCCACTTTTCATCGCTGACAATCTACAGGAAGCGTCAGGTAAGTAACAGCAACTATATTCATGAATTCTGACAATTTTACAGGTCGCTGCGACAAAATTCCATCGCCTTTGTATCAGGTACGTCGCCTACAACGCTGATTGCTGACAATTTCGCAGGAAATTGTATTACACATGGCTTCAGGTGAGTAAATGGCTCCATTAATATTACTGACAAATCCACAGGTCGTTGTCGCAACAGTAATAATTCGAAATCAGGTACGTCGTCCATTTTTCATCGCTGACAATCTACAGAAAGCCTCAGATGAGTGACCCCCACTCTAATCGTGAACTCTGACAATTAAACAGGTCGCCGCGACATCATTTCATCGTTACTAGATCAGGTACGTCTTCAAATCAAGCTGATAATTCTTCACAGGCTCCTAAATCGAAATCATTAGCTAAAGCCACAAATGTAAGAAACATCCTCACACAAAGTGCTTCATTGACAGCTTTAGGTCATTCCTGCTTTTCATACTGCGATAACTTTCAGGTACGTCTCTGAATAGCTTCCAGAAGTCAAATTAACTGTCTCAGAACTATCACTCACGAAACCAATAAATGTTTGACACCAGGATCTTCGCAATTCAATAAATTACGGCAACGAACAATATACCGCATTTGCTCAGGTACGAATCCAAAAACCATAGTACACTCAACTAACAAGCTTTAGAATCGAATTCACCACTGCTTAAAACATCAGACATGATCTTATTCGATCTAATGACATTCATCAGTTGATAGTTCTTTGAACAGATCGCAATATTACCAGTCACGTTTCAAATCGAGTTCTAAAACAGTCATTAACGAGCTTTAGACAAAGTTTATTCGCGATGCCAACGATTCTCATCAAAGCTTAATGCAGAACAAACCCAATTACCCATTAAAATAAGTAAAACAAAAATTGGACACAGCCGATGCATCAACTAAAGAGCGATAGAAAATCGATAAGTTTGAGAAGTATATAGAATCTGAAGATCAAATTCAACCCTTCCTGTTAAGAAAACGACTGCTAATACATACTTAAGACACATTTGTCACTTAAAAATTACATTCAACTTCGAAAGCTTCAGATATTGTATTTAAACCGCTATCAAAAGATCTCCACAGAGACACCAGTCGCATCCTTCCAGAGGAACTTCTTATCTCAGGTATCTGACAAATATCATGGTCGAAATTATCGAAAGGACATTTAGAATATGCTTCATTTGAAAAACTTCATCCGAGACGTATCACTGACAATTAATGAGTAGGAAATTAGAACAAATTCCTTATAGGACTCGACTGGATACCATTGGCGCCTCAACTATACCCAGAACTACCTCCTGGAGGACACACTTTCCAACTTCACCAAGTCTCGGACTCTGTAAGGACATTCGTAATGATTTTTCACAATGACTTTTAAATTTGCCATTCTGACGTAAAAGCGAAGCTTAAATAACGTAAAACCAATTATCTGAACATTGTGAAACTAACAAGTAAAGGTGTAGAGATTAATTGAATTGTGGCTAAAAA